>APFE030745929.1:44883-58103 GCA_000404065.3 Pinus taeda
TCTTCTGAACAGAAACAGGTTCAGAAGGATGACTCCATTGCTGTAGTTCTTCTTGCTGCAGCTTTGTCTCAAGCTGCAAAAACTCAATATTCTCATGTGCAGTTTGCAGAGAGGTTTGGATGTCAAAGAGAGTTTCTTTGTTAACTTTGACCATCTCGTCAACAGTGGAATGAATTAGGATATTCAATAACTTTAATGCTTCTTCAAGTCTGGCCATTTTTCTTCAATGTCACTTAAAAAACACAACTGAGGAACCAACAACAGAAAAATAATATTGTACTCTTACTACAAGATCTTGTAAGGGCTTGTCAAGTGGCAACAATGTCGCGAAAGTGGTTGATGGAGCAGGACCAATGCAAAAAAAATATATATATATAAATGTGAAGATGAGTGTTGTCCTCAACTTCAAACTTCAGAGCATCTAGCTGCTATGGAAATCATGCAAAATCTCTACAAGAAACTGCTCCAAAATCTCTACAAGAAACTGCAAAGACTTCCAAAAATGTCTTCAAAAATTGCTTCAAATTCACTTCATAATGCTGATCACATCACCAAAAATGATAGCGAGCTAAACCTTTTACCTCTGAGAGAGGATTATTCAAGCAGGAAGTACAAGGATGATTAGTCAGAGCCCTTTGTTATTCCCACTCCGCGGAATTATGTGCGTACTAGGGCCGCAGTAGCCAAGGGGGAGGGACCTGTTAAACAGAATCAACCAAAGACTACCGGTCCTCCCGCCAAGAGGAACACTAGGGCGAAGCCCTTGGTGGTGAACGAGGTTGCTGCCTTAGAGCAAGAAGGGGCTGCTGACATTAGTTTGAACGCAGTTAAGGAAAACCATCAGGCTACTTCTCAGAAGGAAAAAATGGACGATGACGAGAGCGCTGGAAGAAGCGCCGACAAGGCCATTCCTCCAGATGGCGATGATAACACTGCTCCTCTTCCTGACAAGGTTTCCATAGGTGGATGTGATGTTGACAACAGTAGTGGGGCATCTGTTGATAGTGCTTCTGAGGCTCAATGGCGTTCGCCCACGGCCTATGCACACACTGTGCTTGGATTTAAACACTGAAACCTGGACACTTCTTCCACAATGTCCAGTGGAGCTGATCCTACTGTTGACGCCAGAAGAGAATATCTGCCAAATGTGCTTTGTTACTCTGAGAAGAGAATATCTACAAAGAGAATATCTAAATAGCTATACAATACTTTGAGAATGCGTCCCTCTCCCAATCAGTGGTAACAATTCAGGCGCAACCTGTGTAGAATTTGAGGAACGCCCACAAAAGAATCCAAAAGCTTCTAAACATCGACAGGCAAAAGACGCCAATGGATTGCCAAACAATTGGAAAAAAGATATGAGAATATCAGTTAACCAACATGGATATGAGAATATCAGTTAACCAACACGCAGTATCAATAGATACATGAATTGTGCTGACAAGAAATGAATGCAGAATATTTTGGTTTGAGTATTTATGAAAACAATTATAAATCTTTAATGTGAGTCATACGTTGTTTTCACACCAATGTTTTCTCCCAAAATAGAAGATAAGGTGCAGGTTGCCATCGTATTTTTCTGGTTCTTCTGGTGGGTGTGTGAGTGTGAAGCAAATTAGGTGGGAAAATGAAGACCATCTTAGCGTCACAGACGATGGATATACCAGAGGGCAGCGTTAATGCACTTCTTCTTTCTCGATGAACTATTGGAATCCCAATTCAAACCTGAGAGTGTGAGAAAACAAAAAACATCAGAGAAACAGCCGATTCTTTTTCTCCTTGATCCTTCTTCACGCGGCACTGTTTCCGTGACCTGCGACTTCTTCAGCTTTCTCTCGACCTTGACCCACGATTAGTATGAGGTTCCCCGAGCTCTGTCGTGGCTGGGGTCTGTTGTCACTGTCGGCCAACTCAAACCCTGGTTAGCTCCTTGCGTCTGCGACTATTATTGAAGAGGAATTCAAACCCTTGAGGTCACACTTAATAATCAAGCGCGGCTTAATTATCCCTGACCAGGCAGAAAATAAAACAGAGGGAAGGTTATGGAAGATTCGATGAGGCCAGAAGTTTCACTGAAGTCCAGCGCTTATTTTGCTACTAATGAATGCTCTAATGTAACTTGGAGCTTTTATTCTGCTGCCAATGATGAAGGAAGTTCAAGAAAATATTTACGCGTCAACAAAATTTTCAACTAAAGATGCGTTGGCATGAAACCAGTAGGCAGACATGCTTCTATCACTGATCTCAGAAAATTCCTGAAACCTTCAAAATACCCTACCACGGTTAGCTGTCAGACCCACGAAAAAAGCTCTAGCAGAAGGATGTTGGAAATGACAGTTGCGCAACAGGAATCAATGGATGTAATTGTAGAAACAGTAATGGAAATAGCGTTTTGTATGCAGAGAATAATAATGAATAGCAGGTGGAGCGTTATGTGTACAAGAGGCGTTCTGACGGGATATTCATCATCAGGCTGTGATTTTCAGATGGAGCGTTATGTGTATGGAGGGAGAAGATAGTATGCAGAGGGAGTAGCGTTTTGACGCAGCAGAGCTGGAAGGGAATATGGCAGATTATTTCAGGACAGAGGCAGTGCAGGTAATGAAGGCTAGGTCAGCTCTATTCAAGGCAACTTAGACCAGTTGCTCAGGGAAAACAGGCCACACATCATGGCTCTGATACCATGTTAAACAGACATGGTGAACGCGAGAGAATATGAAAGATAAAGCATGCATTGCCATTTTTATTAACAATAGATGTACATTTATAGTACAATATGGTGACCGTTGGGATTCACATCCCAAGGTCCCTTGGACTACTTAGTCTGTTCGGCTTCCACACTAACCCATTAGGATTAGGTGTCGAACACTTCCTTTTCCCCTCTATGTGTTAGAACCCCCATGCATCTCGCTTGACTCCTTGCAAGGTCACACACTTACTTCTAACCAAAGCTATCATAATTACCTCTGCATGCTATCGCGGTCAAGGCACCACATTACCACCCACTACTAGGACTCTTGCTCCAAATGGTCTTAGGTCTAGTTGGGACTTATTACTTAGGAGATCCCCTTGAATGTTGGTGGATCCAACACCATCAAATTTTTTGGCACTAGAACGAGGGCCAAATGACAAGCTGATCCCTCAGAGTCCGTTTTGAATCTCTGCACCTCATTCATGACTTACATCACAATCTCAACTCCGACATGTTTTTCTCATGCACATGATTTCGAAGTTTTAGAGGATTTCATCAATGCCTTGTCACGAATAAAATATAATGGTGAAGGTAGAATATTCTTGTTCAGACACGAAGTTTCCTTTTTGGGCTTTTCTGACAGAAATGAAGTTCTGTTGGATGACATTTCTCGTTGGGTTGTTCGTTTACACATTAGGATGGCACATTTGACAATGGTGTCTCACATTGTATAGAACCTCTATTCACTTATTTAATCACATAATCGGAGAGCTAGGCAGTGCTTTCTTTCATTATGAACATAAAGCACTTAATAGAAAAATCTTAAAATTACAAAAAGCACCCGATGAATCTATTGTGCAATTTTGGAAATGATATAGTAAACTTGCTTTTCAAATCCATGAAGATGAAGTTGATTGGAAATTTCTCAGAGAAATATTTTAGTATCTTCTTCACGTATATGATAATTGATGAGTTACAATCATTCGAACCCCTCTCAACATAACTCGCTGTTAGAGCTTCCAAATCTAATATGAAAAAGGTTGCTGTCACAAGTGACCCTTTGTCTTCCTCTCATCAAACAACTCTAACATTGCAGGATGAGGTGGGAGACGTTGCAAACCAATCTGTTGAACCTACTCTGGATATCTGCGCAAATTTCGGCTGCAACCCTGATGGTGTTCACGTGTTCTCGTTCTCTCAACATCTTTCCTCTGGTTCCTTTGATCCTCCATATTTTGGTATGTTGTGTTCATTCATTCCAGATTCCAAATTTGCTGTTCACGAGGATCAAGTTGTCGAAGGAGTTGGTGTTGAGCATCCATCCCGCGTTATCATTTTTTATAAGTATGTGTGGGAACCTAAAGAAGAATCCACGGTGAAGGATGACCTCCTTCTGTTTGTGCCTCATCCGCTTTATCTTGACATCTTCTGTGATTTTTCCATTTTTGTTTGTTCTTGTGAAAATTCATCCTTGGATGTTTCTACTTCCAATTATTCATAGAACACACAAGATTTTTGTCCTCCATTTGATCATGGAAAGGACAAATATTTCTTCCCAAATCCACCGAATCCTTCATCTTCCCTTTCTGGAAATTCAGAGGGTGAAAATTTTTGTTTTTCATCAACCCCTCTGTATGATTCTTTAGATCATGAGGATGCCAATGTACATCTCAAATTTTATGATCGTGGCTATCATGATCTCTTCACTCATTCATTTGATCATTCATTTGATTCACTTGCTATTGATCTTCCCAAGCCTCCGATCTTTGATGATCTATCTGATGATGAAGTGGAAACCACTCAAGCTGTCGAGGCACTTACTCCCAAGCTGAATGTTATATCAAATTATCATAGACTTGAGGTCAGTTCCAATTCTGATAAGAAATCTGTTGAAACTCCCGAGACTCCTCATCGCTCTCTTGTTCACATTGAAAATCTATCTAGTTTACAGATCTCACACCCTCCACCAGAATCACATGATCCTATCGTTCATGCATTGTAGGAGTCATATGTAGCAAGCACTATTGCGAAATGAAAGTTTTATTCTTTTTGCATGTTTTCTCATTTGTCGAGGTCGAAAGAGTGTACACGGTTGCCTTCTGCGTGTAGTGTGGTACAACACCATGATACATATGCATAGTGCCTTTTATTTTCTTTTACTCTTTTCTTGTATGTGGACACATTCAAACTTCGAGTGTGTTGGTTTTCATTGTTTTATCTTTCTTGTTCATTGGTTTTATTGAATATATTTCTTGTTAACCATGCCTTCACCTACATGGGCCAACCAATGCGCCAATGGCTACATTGGAAATACCACTTCACGTAACTAGGCCCATGAGCTATTTAACTTAGGAGTAGGGGTAGTGTTTTCTTTCATGTTATGGTTATGCTTACTTTCTGTGCTTTCATTTACTTATGTCCTTTGCTTGTTTGGTTTTTATGCACTCGTATGATTAGTTTCCCATGAAACTATGTTTGGCTTTTGAGACAAGCATGGTGAAATACAAGAGGGCTTTTACAACTATCAACATTTGGTTATCTGTATATTCCCTCTCTTTATGAAGAGCTTGTGTTTCTTTAGTTGATGATACCTTGATGGAAAATACATTTCCTTAAGAGTGAATCCTGGTGAAAACACAACGCTTGCACTTTAAATAGTACCGCCTACTCTAATAGGGTTTTCTATATTCAGATAATCCTTGTCGACTCAGTCAAGTAGAGAAAGGTGAGGGGGAAAACCTTAACAAGTATGTTACAGGTATATATAAACATCCTTCTCTAAAGGGAATACCTATTATGCTCTTAATAAGTCTGGATCCCTCTTTTTCCTCATGAAATAAATAAGTTCCTATGTATAGTTCCTTGAAAAATGAAATATAAAAAATAAAATAAAGGTGAAAGTAGAGAAAAGCTTATTGTGCAAAGAAGTGGAGCAAGTAACTCCGCCAGGGTACTTTCCAGGCTCATTGGCAGCAGAGCAATGCTTTTGTTCCTGAAGTGACTCCGCCATGGTACTGTCTAGGCTTGATAGCAGTGGAGCAACACCAAAGATGCAACTAAAACTCTGACAATCTATATTACTTGTGCATCAATATACCCCTCATCCCCAATAAAAAAAACTCAGTTGACTTGGCTTGGTATGTGTGCTGCTGATAAAAGAGAATGGTAGGGACTAAATATTTAACTCAAGTTAGTGAGGAAGCGATGAAGATCAAAGAATTGAGACAAGATACATGGTTTGAGTTCTACTAGTGTGTCGCCAATGTTGTAGCGGCTTCGATTTGGATCCTCCCTCCTAAAAACCAAACAACTTATCTCGCACTGACTCAAGTACTTGTGATTTCATTAAGGTTTATCTTTTTCTTTATAGCTTGTGTTTGATTACTTGCTTCGCTATCTAACCACAAGCCGACATTTTCACTTGGTTGCAATCCAGTGCTAGGCCTACCTTGGTGATCTGCACAATCCTAGATGGCGACCAACCTTGCTCTCAGGAAATGTGTAGTTAAATCCACCAGTCAGCTTTAGCTCTAGAATTGTGTAGACCCAACTGGTAGCCCGCCTTTAGCTGGGAAAATGCACAGAGCATGAGATACAACTCAAGCCACCCAGCCCAGGAATTGCGCAGAAGATTTCCCTTAGCAGTTGCCCAATGCATGTGTGAGTGAGTTATGCAGTTCTCCCCGGAACTGCGCAATATCTCTGAGCATGCATGGAAACTTTTTCTCGAAAAATAAAAAAAAGAAAAAAAAGAAAAAAAGCAACCCTAGAAAATATTGATATATTTTTAGTAGTCGTAGATACACTTTAATTATTTTTGGAAATTGCTGCTAAGTGTCGCTTTTTCCTAGATTTTTGGCCTTCACGTCATAAACCTTAAATTAACCCAATATATTTAATGAATGCCACCAAAGCTCATTTTCACATTTGATATTAGAGCTATGACATTTCTGAGGAGATTTAGGAACCTTTGGCACAATGCTCACAACTTTTCCGAGTAAGTCTTTCTTTTCTAGTTTTTTGTTGTTTTTTTTGCCGCTTTTGTTTCCTTGGCATGTGAGAGTGTTGTTTTACCCATTTTATTGAACAACCGCTGGTGTTTTGATTTGATTTAGCTTGTAGAAGTGTTGTTTTGAGTTTTGCATTGCTTTTCCTAAATGTTGCATGCGTTACCATTTTTTGCACTTACAATTTCCGTTGTGGCGATTCTCTCCACAAACTTCATTGTTCTTCATTTTGATTGAATCCCACACTTGTTTTGTTTGCATGCATCATCATTCACTCAGATCTGCACCAACCATCACATGAAATTTCATATCTTCTCATTTTCATGTTGCCTTTGGGAAGATATGGGCTTCCTTGGCTCAGAGATTGCTCCTCCCCTGCATGCACCGCATATTTATGGATCTCAAGGCTCTGCCTTAGCTCTAGGAATTGAGCGTAGGCTGCCAAGGCTTGGATCAAACTGTGCAATGCGCAGTTCCAAGAGCCATTCCTAAAGTCTTTCCCACTCGGATTGCATAATGTGCAGTCCCAACCAGCATCAAGCCATATTGAACTGCGCATTATGCAGTTCCAGTCATCATCACCTCCCAAATGGTAGTTGGGACTTTGCAATGCGCAGATCCAGCTGACATTCAGTCACCTCTGAGAGCTAGCATTGCACAATCCTTCCCATAATTGTCCAATTTGTTGCTTGATTTGTTCTTGAAGTGCTTTCGATTTGAAGCTAACATTTTCATGCCATGAGTGTCCTCTCTACCTACGAGTACATTAGTTTTTGAGCATCTCTTCAATAGTCTAGGTAACATGGCTTCCAAGAAAGTTGCATAAAAGGACACTGTCGAGAGTAGCACTAGAGAAGCAGTTGAATAGGTGTCAATAAAATTGCTAGTCTATGCAAACACACAGTTTCTCATAGAGAAGGGAATGAAGATGACATGACAGGAAATGAAGGACATCTTTGCAGGGAACTTGAAGGAATATCTAGAAGATCGGCAAGTCTATGTCAACATTCACCGGTCATGCTTTCATAAGGTTGCACGTAGGTACCTCGCCTTCCCATGTGCAAACATCATTCGCTGGATTGTCTTACATACAGATCCCGAGACGATGCCATTGAGTAGTGCCAATGGAATACAAATTGCTACCTTCAGGACGAAAAACTATCATCAAATGTATCAATTCCCACAACTAATGAACCATATGGATGCACTTTTCTATGCTCCCCACATCAATGTGAATGCTAGAGACATCATAAAGAATTGGGTGAAAGAGTCATTGGAGTTCAGAGTGACATTTAGTCATGTTTGCAAGACTAAGTCACTCTGAAATGCCTACCAAATATTTGTCATCTTTTCATGTCGATTGTACAGTCAAGAGATCATGAAGACCTTTTCGCAGAGCTGGCTGGTTGTGTTGGACCAGTTGGAAAATGAGGGAAGACCATTAAATTGGTTGGATTTGTTGGCCCTTCAGCTAAAAGTGCATGTGACTAATTCCCATAATTAGTCCAAGGATGAGAAAGTAAGATTCTATATGTGTGCGTACCTACTCGATCCAATTTGTGCCCAACATCAGTTTCCTGGCATGGGTTGGACATGGACACCATCAGAGAATGCTGTGAATATTTATTGAAAGTTGATTTCCAAGTGCAGCTACTGAGGAATCATGGCAAAGCTATCTGCCCACTTCATCATTCCAGTGTACAAGTTGATATTTGAATATGATCCACCTTTCATGTCTCGAGAAGCGATGGAGGCACTATTCAACATTGCAGCCCGGTGGCACCTTCATTAGGATGTGGGTTATCAGTAGAACTGAATAGGAGGAAGAAGGCACCATGGCCTGCTCTTCCTTTGTGTATTAGATTATACGATATCAAGATCTTAAAGGATGCAGATGCCGAGGCCAAGGAATTATAAGTATTTGAGTTCAGCACCAAGCACTACAATACGTATGGTCCACACTGTATATGCAAGAACCACTGTGTGAAGGTGTATTAGCCATGAATCTACCAAACATTTCATTGGGAAAAGGAAGATCCTTGGAGTTATTGTTACAACTTCTCCAATCTCAATGAACTTGTAAGCATGGCTATATAATGGAAAGTTGCTCTGCAAGTAGCAACACCACAGGAAGTGACAACAACAACAAGAATGAGCAACAAACCGACACTGGACAAAAGCAAGAGGAAGATTGTCGAGAACCATGAGGTTGAGAAAATATACAAGTTCAAAGAAGATTCTCTCATGGAGAAAGCAACTTTGGCAGTGGAGGCGAAGAGGCAACAACGCATAAAGAGAGCAGAGCGAAGGAAGAGAGAAAAGAAAAGGTTGGAGGAAGTAGAAAGAAAGTTGCAGGAAATAGTGAAGAAGTTGAAAGAAGAGTAGGAGATAAAAAGGAGAGAGAGAGAAGAGAAGGAAAAACAAGAACATGAAGAAGGGAAATGTGCAATGACAGAGAAAAATGCATCAATACAGGTTGAAGAATCAATACAACCAGCAGAAGAAAAAGAAAGTGAGTAGTTGCAGGATTGAGAAATTGCTCAACAAATTGAGCAAATGGTTGATGAGATGGATATGGAGTTGGCATAGGAGCCATAGGATCAATATACCAACCTCATGTCAGGAGTATCCGAGGTTTCCCCACAGTCTCCACCACCTCCAGTATCAGAACTAGTCCCGAGCAAGCAAGGAGAGGTTGTCCTCCTTGATGATGATTCAGGAATGGATGTGTAAAATATATCCTTTGATGAGTTGCAACAAAATATTGTACAGGTGTGGAGAAAGCATTCCTCGGATGATGATGCATCACATGCATTTATGAAGGAAAGAGTGATATTTTCAGATGTTAGAAAGAATCCAACTGCCATGACCGATGCCACTAAGGCTTATGTAGAAGTCATGAGCTCAAGTGTAAATTTATTGATAGCAGAAAATGATGGGATGGAAGAGGACTTGCAAGCAGCTAGGAAGGGAGCAGAAAAATCCACAGGATCTACTATGGCAGAAATGATGAAAGCGATCCTTGCTGAAGTATCGACTCTTGAGAAAGCCATGCAGAAACTTTACGATGGATTTTTCACTGTGCACAAGGCAATTGTCCATTTATATGGTTATCAACAATGGTGCATCAAGATTGTTATTGCACACATACATGAATGGACAATGAGATACAATGGAGCCATGCTTTACTTGCATAAGATCATGAAGCTGTAGGTAGAGCTAGACGAAGCACGAATCCGAATATTGATCCATAACTATGAGAAACTCCCTCCACTCATCAGTAGTGAGGCTTCCTATGCACAATTGTTTAAGAGTTTGAATGTCATGGTAAGGACACACATGATCCTTTCAATCGGTTCCCTCACCCAAGTCATTGAGAAGAACAAAGTCCGACTGGAGGTCGACATGTACATGGAGCAGTTTATGTGAGAGGCCACCAATGATGACTTGCAGCCGAGTGAAAAAAACATGCAGAGGTACATCGGTGGTCCCGTCGTACTTAGGACAATGCTATTCATTATTCAAGATGATTTGGACAAAGGTTCAGGACCATATACCTAGAAGCTATGGAGGCAAGAGTCTGTTTCCATAAATATCATCATTAAACAATATGCAGACACCATAGTGCAATATCAATCTTGGTATGAGTTCGTCACCGAATGTCATCAAGAAGATGTTGATGAGTTGGACTTTCCCCAAAATTCTGAGTCTTAGTGTTTATCTTCTCAGGTAGACTCTAGCCTATTTTGACCCACATGGGTATATGTGGAAATTGTATATTATTTGTAAATATGTTGTAAGTAAAATTCCAAGTATCATTAGTGGAATGTGAACAGTCACTATGTAATGTAAAGAGTTATTTGTAAAGGAGTTGAAGAGTCATGAGGTAGTCAAAGAGTCAAATGGGAATGTCAAGGGTCACCCCACCCTTTGTTATAATAGAACCTCATAACTCTTAGAAGAGGATTTTGGGAGCCAAGCTTTTGGCTAGGCTTTGACTTAGAGAAGGCTTGGAGAGTATTGTGACAAGCCTTGGCTTCTCCACAACATAGAGCGAGTATACTTCTTTGGATGAGAAGGCGATGTTGACTATAATGTTCCACTATTGGGGCTAGTGGCTATCAATGGTGCATGCATGGATGGAACTTTCACTTAATAGTAATATAACTGAGCCAAGAAATTTTCATGCATACGTTGTTATTGTAGTTGGACTATTCCGGTTTCTTTAGTAATGTATGTTGTTTAACTTATGCATGTTCTTATGAAATATTTTGTATCAATTTTATGAATCTTGTTGAAGGCATGTTGTTGGATTATCCCATCACTTTGGTTTATGGACTATTCCACTTCCAGCTTGTGATGTAATTCTGCTCACGTGTTCCTTTCAGACTGTGTACTATTACAAGCTTATAAGGGGCACACTTCCTTTTCCCCTCCATGTGTTATAACCCCCATGCATCACACTTGAATCGTTGCAAGGTCACACACTTGCTTCTGACCAAAGCTATCATACTACCTCTGCGTGCTATCATGGTCAAGGCACCACATTCCCACCCACTAATGGGACTCCTACTCAAAATGGTATGAGGTCTTGTTGGGACTTCTTATTGGGGAGATCCCTTTGAATGTTGGTGGATACAACACCGTCAAAATTTCTGGTGCTAGAAGGAGGGCCAGATGACAGGTTGAGCCCTCAAAGTCTTCTTTGAATCTCTGCACCTCATTCATGACTTACATCACAATCTCAACTCTATCATGTTTTTCTCATGCACATGATTCTGAAGTGTCGGAGGATGTCATCAATGACTTGTCACGAATCAAATATAATGGTGAGGGTGGAATAGCCTTGTTAAGGCACGAAGTTGCCTTTTTGGGCTTTTGTGACATGAATGGATTCCCCTTAGATGGCATTTCCTGTGGGTTGTTCGCTTACATGTTCAACAATGGAGTTTCAGATTGCCTGCAGCCTCTATTCACTCTTTTAATCACATGATCAGAGAGTTAGGAAATGATTTCTTTCGTTACTACCGTAAAGCAATTCATAAAAAAATATTAAAACTAAGAAAAACACTTGATGAATTTGTTGTATAACTTTGGAAACACTTTTATAATCTTGCTTTTCAAATCCTTAAAGATGAAGTTGATTGGAAACTTCTCAGAGAAATCTTTCAGTATCTTCTTCACGTATCTGAGAATCCACATGAGTTAGAATCATTCGAACCCCTCCCAACATACCTCAGTGTTGGAGCTTCCAAATCTAATACAGATAAGGTTGTTGTCGCAAGTGACCCTCCATCCTCCTCTCATCAAACAATTCTAGCACCGTAGGACGAGGTGGGAGAAGTTGCGAACAAATCTGTTGAACTATCACCTCCTCCCACCCCACTTGTTCTAGATATCTGTGCATATTTCGGCTGTAACCTTGATGGTTGTCACATTTTCTCATTCTCTCAACCTCCGTCCTCTAGTTCCTTTGATACTCTAGATTTTGGTGTGTTGTGTTCATCCGTTCCAGATTCCACATTTGTTGTTCACAAGGATGAAGTTGGTGTTGAGTAGCCAACCTACGCTATCATTTTTTATGAGTATGCGTGGGAACTTGATGAAGAAGCCATGGTGAAGGACGAACTTCTTCCATCTGCGCCTCATCCTCTTTATCCTTACATCTTTTGTGATTCTGCCATTTCTGATTTTTTCTTGTGAAAATTCATCCCTGTATGTTTCTACTTCGGATCATTCAGAGAACACATAGCATGTCAATATGTCATTTGAATGTGGAGAGGACAAATCTTTCTTCCCTAATATTTCATCTTTCCTTTCTCAAAATTGAGAGGGTGAAATTTTTTGTTTCTCATCAACCCCTCTATATGATTTTTCAGATCATGAGAATGATGATGTACATCTCGAATTTTTTGATCATGGTTGTCGTGATCTCTTCACTCATTCATTTGATCACGATTCTGATTCACTTGCTATTGATTACGATTGAACAAATAGAGCTTTTTGAAGTCTTCTCTTGAGAACATAATAGGGCAGAGTTGGAGAATTTTGTGAAGCAGAATATTGAATATTTTTGGAGATCATTAAAGACCATGATGCATTGAATCCATCATGAGGTGACCTTGAAGAATTTTTGTTTGGGTAACATGAAGATAAATGGTGAAACCTTCATGTGAAGAACAAGGTTGTCATTGATGATGTGATGTGGAGACTAAGTGAAGGTGTAGCTGAAGATTGTCAGGGCTCATTGAAGAAGACATTGGGAGCCGTGAAGTATAACCAAACATATCTTGACGAAGTAAAGCTAAGGGTTAGAGCCTTAAAGAGATAAGGTTGGTGCCTTGGAAGATAGGGTTGGAGCCTCAAAGAGACAAGGTCGGTGCCTTGGAAGATATGGTTGGAGCCCTAGAGGATAAGAGTCCACAAGAGACTAGGTTGGTGATTGTACCAGAGATATGTTGGGTTGTATTATATTCTTTCCACAACTAACTTACGTAGTGAACTGGGGGGTTAGAGGGGGG
>APFE030745930.1:2091-20586 GCA_000404065.3 Pinus taeda
ATGAGTTTAAAAATGTAATGATGAGGGAGATATTTCTTATTAATGTAGAAGCTATAAATGAGTGTTAATTGCTATGCCATTTGCTTTAAATAATATAAGTAATAATTAATGAATAATTTATGCTCAATTTTAATAAATGCTACATAAAAATGTGATACTGCTTCAAGAGGAGGATAATCCTCCGAAGAACAATGCTGCCAACGATAAGCGAAAACCAGATTCACAAGAACAAAAACACACCCACCCAAAGAAAGAACCTGGAAGAACCGAGGGGGGAGGAAGAAAACTTAAGATGACAACGCAGGGATCCAATTTCTACTAACCTTCCACCCATCATCTCTGTTGAGATTGATGGGTCTACGTTCAATTTCGATAGCTTCCCTTAACTTGCGATGATGAAACCGATCCACCCTGGCAATGACTTTGGCCTCTTCTATGCAGAGCATGTGGACAAAACTAAGCATCATGTCTGCATAGAAGAGGCCAAAGTCATTGCCAGGGTAGATCGGTTTCATCATCGCAAGTTAAGGGAAGCTATCGAAATTGAACGTAGACCCATCAATCTCAACAGAGATGATGGGTGGAAGGTTAGTAGAAATTGGATCCCTGCGTTGTCATCTTAAGTTTTCTTCCTCCCCCCTCGGTTCTTCCAGGTTCTTTCTTTGGTGGGCGTGATTTTGTTCTTGTGAGTCTGGTTTTCGCTTATCGTTGGCAGCATTGTTCTTCGGAGGATTATCCTCCTCTTGAAGCAGTATCACATTTTTATGTAGAATTTATTAAAATTAAGCATAAATTATTCATTAATTCTTACTTATATTATTTGAAGCAAATGGCATTGCAATTAACAGTCATTTATAGCTTCTATATTAATAAGAAATATCTCCCTCATCATTACATTTTTAAATTCATAAGCTTTTAATTCTATTAATATTTATTGTCCCTCATTTAATATTATATTAACTAGTAGTATAACCATAACATAGTATTGTTATTTAGGGCTTTTATAGACTAATTTAAATATATTAATTAATTAATAATATTATTAAGTATATATATTATTATTTTTATACATATAACAGTAAAAATTAATTTATATATAATACCAAATTAATCTGCGATTACCCTAATTTAACTTTTTTCTTAAAATTAATACATATAACCCCTCTTATTTTCTATTTAGGACATTTATATATTAATATAAATTAATTAACTAATTATTTTTATAGTATTGATTATATATATTATTATTTGACACATATAATCTTATAATGCATTACTATTTTAATAAATTAATTACAATTAGGATAACAATCATAACTAATAGGGCATTATACATATATATTTAGGTTAGATTTAATGAATTAATTAGATAAATATTAACATATATATATATATAATATACTATATATATAATTATATAATATATATATATTATTATATAATATAAATATTATATACTATATTATATATATATATATTATATATAAATATTTATATATATATATATATATATATATAGATATTAAATATATATAAATATATAATTTTACGGATTATGAGGTAATATCTGAAATTAAATTAAATGGAATTATTTATACAGATTAAACCCTCTGAATAATAATATTTTAATATTAATTTAATTAGGGAAGTTTTGACTGGGGTTCTTGAATGATTAAGTAGCCGTTAGAGTGTTTTAGCCGTTGGAGTCTCTGCCTGGTCTATTTATAATGCTGAGCTAGATCTGTATTTTCAGCTTGTCCTGACGATGAACCACATTGGTTGGTTCGAAACGCGTTGGCAGAAATCTTTCTTATGTGATTTACGCAGAAGCTCTCCTTATAACTATGACAAATCACAGAAGTCTCAATTCTACAATCATCAGCATGGTTGAGGTATCTGTCCCTACTTAAACAATGGATTTTAAGCAGATGGCCTTGGATAGATGTATCCTTAATTTGGAAATCCCTGTCAGCCAAGGGAAGGTGGTTGAGGTCAAAATGAGGAGTCGTGATAGGTCTAATGTCTAGGGAAATAGGGGCAGCCATTATTCAGTTCTTGTGGATTTGAATTAGGCACTGTAGGTTTATTCAGAAGTTTTTAATGGAAGTTGGAAACTTTCAAAGGCTTTGGCTGCAGGTTTTCAAATTTAAGGTATTTTTCAATTAATTTTACTTAATGAAAATACTTGACAGGCTGAACATTTTCAAATTTGAATGAGGAGTGGTATTCTATGGTGAAATACCTAGAATTGGGTGAATTGGCTTCAAGTTGATGGTTTATGGTAGCTGCAGAGGTTTGTATGGTTCTGGTACGGACTGAGAGGTGAGTTGGGTTGTATGCAACATCTTCTAGAGTGAATTTGGAGGTCTGTAGCAAGTTTGGCATTTGTAGGAGTCACAAAGGTTTTAAGATTTTATAGAGAAAATAAGTGAAAAAGGGTGAAAATAGGGCTTCACAGCCTTTTATAGAAAAACAATTACATTTGGCGAGTTCATTTATGAATGAATAGTTGGCAGTTTTTTCGGTTAAGCAGGGAACCAGTATTGGAGGGCCATCGCACCACTTTTGTGGCGTGGGCAGTATTTAGGAGGGGTCGCTCAATGTACCCTAGCATTTGACAAATAGCAGTAGGGGGGTCGGGAAAAATTGCTTTATCGGGCGGGTAAAGTTCAGTGATCGGGTTCGACCGATATGGCTGTAGGCTATCGGATGAGGGGAGTGATGATCAAATGGGAGTCGGGTGAGGGAATTGCACAGGGGATAAAGCAAAGGCTTTTAGGGGGGCCCATATCTTTAAGCTTCAACAGTATGGGATTAGTTTGGAATTTAACCCTTGGATTAGCAGATCGGGCGCTGCTTAATGACAAGATTAGGCTTATCGGGCGGGGTTAAATGCTGGGATTAATAAATTTTGTCAAGATATAGGGTAAAGTGTATAGTTTATAACTAAACTAGGGGTTGGGTTATTTATATACAGGTATTAATTAATATAGGATAATGAAATTTTGTGGATTATATAATAAAATTAAAAATTAATATGAAGTGAATGAGCAGAGTGGTTAATATCCCTTAAGCATAATGTAACATGTAATATTTGTGTGCATATTCTCAATACTTAGGATAAAAGGTTTTTTGTGGGTTTTTGGGTGGAAAGGGATTTAAATGGAGTTTTTTTTGCTTTTCCTAGGCTAAAGAGTTTAACCATAGGAAAAGGGGGTTTTATTAGGGAAATGAAGGGGGAATGGATTTTGTGAAGGGGATTCTAGACATGAGTTCGTAAGTCATTAAGTCGAGGGTCCGGTCCCACCAAAAGTCAAAGAAATGCTATGAGCCTCTTTGACTTAAAGGATTTAAGTGCTTAGAACTTAGTTATGGGAAATTAGTAAGTAGACTGGTGAAATGACTGAGGGGATGTTAAATAAACGAAGTTGTGAACCATTGTCCTTGCTTTGTTTACTAATTATGCACATTTGAAATATGTATTTAAACATGACATAAGTGCTTTTGTGTAATCACTTGATATTTCTACAACATTTCTTCTACTTACCCATTTACTTACCCTACCATTTTTTCTTCATTTTATTTGGGTGCATTTAGACTAGCAAACCCCTATCAATCCTTTTCTTTTACAAAGTAGACTATCTAATTCTAACCTTATATCATCCAAGGGCTCAGATTAAATTGATGAGCTCCTTTTATTTTCTCTAGCTATCTAATGATCTGCCAAGATTAAATTGTTTGGTCAGATTTTATTCTCTAACTATAAACATAAAATTCAAAGCATGGTATAATCAAGATTAAATAGTTTGATTACCATGGATTGTGGCATGAATAACAAGATACACACAATCATTATTATGCATAAAAGTAAATAGTAGTGGCATTTTGACTTACACACTTTCATGGTCTCTTTTGTTTTTTAGGGTTCATATATTTTCATTTTTTGACCTTTTCTCATTCTTTTTTGTCCTTTGATTATTCTTTTAGGACATACCCTCTTTACATTTTTTTAATTTTTTAATATGGAAAACATTTGAAGAAAACAAAGGTATGTAAAATATTACAAGGCTTAACCTTAGTCATTCAAAATTATCTCCTATTGGTATAGGAACCTAACACATGCTTCAGAAGGAAGTAGAAAATAGTTCCAAGTCCTTGTACCTAGATGCCATGGAGGCTAGAGTCAACTTCTAGTCAAACACCATTACATAGTTTGGGGATGTCATTACACAATACCAATCTTGGCACCGCTATGTGACCAACAAAAATCAATTAGAAGTTGCTAAGCTTGAGTTCTCCCAAACTCAAGCATGACATTGTTTTGTATTGTTAGGTTGTCTAGTTGGATCTACCCTATTTTCTCTTATATGGGCACGAGTGTAAATTGTAATATTATTTGTAATTAATTTGTAAGTGGAATTCCAAGTGTCAATATTGGAATGTGAAGAGTCATGATGTAATGTAATGATTTATTTTGTAAGGGAGTTGAAGAGTCATGAGGGTAGTCCAAAATTCACAAAGGGGAGTTGAAGAGTCACCCCCTCTTGTTATAAATAGAACCCCATAACTCACGTAAAGTGCTTTTGGAAGCCAAGCTTTTGGCTAGGCTTAGGCTTAAAGTCAAGAGCTTGAGAGTTTTGTGAGAGCCTTGGATTCTTCGTAGTGTAGAGGAAGTATGTTTCTTTGGAGGAGCAGGTGATGTTTACTTCACATTCCACTACTGGGGCTAGTGGTACATTAATGGTGTATGTATGATTGCAAATTTCACTTAATAAAAGCTCAAAGCCGAAAAATTTTCATGCGTATGTTGTAAATGTAGTAGGACTATTCTTGTTATGTTTGCAATGTATGTTATTTAACTTACGCTTATGCTTATGAACTATTTCAGTTGCATTAGTACAAATCTTGTTGAATTCGTGTTGTATTAATTCATCACCGTTAACTTGTGAACTATTTCGTATATTATCTTGTGATGTCATTATGCTCGTGTGTTCCTTTCAAGCTAGTAATATTATAGGATTTTAAGGGGATCACTTATTCTTCCTTCCACATGGTAGAAATTTCATTGTTGGCTTATTGGGGCCTGACCGAGGTTCGGAAGTGTTTTAACCAAACAAATCCCACACTACTGACCCTTTCGACCACAATCCACGGAGCGCAGACTAAAGTCTCACTCGAGGTAGTAGGGGAGGGTGTTGGAACCAGGTTTCCACACCCAAGGGATATCTTGATGAGGTCTGGAGGGGTTGCGAACCTATCTACATGCTCGTACCACACTACACAGCTATCTGGCCTTCGCGTAGCTCGGCAACGAGGCTCTTCCTAGAATCCTTATTGTTATTGGGTTTATTATAGATCTGATCTAATTCTTAAGGTCTATAATCAAGCATTCAACAATTATAACCATCGCGTGCAACCATAAATCTTAGAACCATGCATAAGACCATAAGAATAAACGTATAGGTCTATGACCAGATGCACAATAATTCAGAAACACTTATCTTTATTGATCTTTTGTTTAGTATAATCCAATTCCACCCTATGCACTCAGCCGCAGGGGTCTAGGCACACAACTGTGAACTCTACGAGGCCTCTGTGTACATAGCTGCAGAGCCTACCCTTACTACTACCAAACCCAACTCGGACTTCCAAACTCAAAGCCAATATTGAATTGCCAAGCCCATAATACTTCAGATCTCATTCCTCATTACCAAAAACTAACTTCTAAAGCTATAGCCCTGCTCTATTTATACATTCTCATGGTTCATAGACCATGGGAAGGCCAACTCACTTTCTATTATCTTACATTTTTATTGGGTGGAAAACCCTTTGACTTGACTCATTACAATTCGTGCTCCACGCACTTCGTGGAACCTTTACCATACTTTTACCCAAAATTGTGGGCTTTAAGCCCCAAAACCATTACATGGGGGATCCACTGCCCAATAGGCCCCAAACACAATCATCGTGACTCATCCTGAGTCACTCGTCTGGTGCGGTGATCTTGGCTCAGAGTCCATCCAGTAACGTTAGTGCTGTGCTGACATCTGTTGCACATTCTTCTGCTATTCGTTGTATCAATTATGCGCAGCTTTCTGATACATTGTTGGAGACACCTTCTTGCCCTAGGGCATATGTGTCCTGTAGCTGAGTCAGCTTCCCCTCAATTATAGTGGTGATCATGAACGCTTCCTCCAGCCAAGGATGGATGTGTGCTTCAAGTTTGGCTTCTTTCTGGTGTGGCGTCCACCTGTTCCTTCATGACTTGGGCCTCCCTCATCTTGGCTAAGCACTGAGTGAGGGCGAATGTTTGCATAGTCCCCCGGACATTGTCATAAGGTTGTTGTAACTCCCATACTTTTGTCTCTACCTACTGTAGCATTGGGTCTTCTTGCAGTGATGTGAGTGTAAGAAGGGGCTGATCCAACAATCCCGTGCAATCCTGTATAGCACACTCTATCACTTCCAATCTTGCTTGAAGGGAATGACGGCGCTGCTCTATGACTTCCGACAGTGTAGGGGGCTGCACTCTCAGCCTTAGCTCTGCAATCTGTGACTTCAATTCCCAGTTGTCTGCTCCGTCATCAATTCCTCCAAAGAACCCTTAGTGATGTCACACACGGGTTCACTGTTGGCAAGAAGATCTCCTTCCAAAGTCCTCGCGGTCTTCAACTTTTTGTGTATAGGTGGCTGTCCCTAGACGCGTGACCTCTTAA
This sequence comes from Pinus taeda, assembly GCA_000404065.3. Taxonomy (NCBI): domain Eukaryota; kingdom Viridiplantae; phylum Streptophyta; class Pinopsida; order Pinales; family Pinaceae; genus Pinus; species Pinus taeda. The sequence goes on from APFE030745930.1 coordinate 8,808, forward strand.
GTTGGGTCGATGCTATGGTCAGGTTCGTGTGTTCCTGTGTCTCCACTTCCCCCTATATGTCCTACTCTGTGGACATTTCCTGAGCCTCCACAATCTCGTCAGCAATCATAGTGATGGGTTCCACTGCTACCTTAGTCGCCTCCCGCCGCGGGGATGATTTCTATTCTTATCGCGTTCCTTCCACCAACTTTGTGATGCACAACATGATTTCCTTCTTCTGCTACTAAGTTGCAATCTTTTCTAATTCACCGAATCCGGGGTGCACCACTCTTGAGGCCATGCCGCCATTGTCTCAAAAATTGCATCATCTATTGCAATGAACATAAGATTTACCCATGTTCGAGTTGGATCCTTTCACACCCAAATATACAGATTATGTATATCCGCCTTGAACTCGACGATGCTTTGAAAACTTTTGTATATTGGCAGGGATAGCCACCATCTACAATTGATCCATGTCCAGATACTTATCTCCATAAATATAAAAAACACATTAATCTCACGAATCCTTGTGGCGTCTTTTGTAGCCCAGAGCAAGTTATACCTCACAGCTTCAAGTAGGTTCTTCTTACTGTTGGGAAAATGGCTGCCCTTCGACAACTCTCCTGTAACCAGTAAGATTGATAGGAGCAACCAGGTGTAATGGAAAGTCTTAACCTATTCCTTGGTTTCCTACAGTTCATAAAACATTTGTTGTAGAGAAACTGTGCCCAGTTGAGCTGAACCCCTTCTGCACACTGCTCCACGAGTGCAATGACAGATGCTGGTACCTCATCTGCGCGGAATTCCTTACGAGCTTGTCGGCTAGTAACTAGGTGGAAATGCGCACCCCTTGCTCTTTGATGCTTGCTATTACATACCCTCGCTTCTGCTTTTCCAGCATATATTTAGCATTCATGGCTTTTGGGAGGCCCTCATTGCTAGTTGTTATTTCTATGGCTACGGGGTCATTTCCTTTAATAAGCAGCTGGGAAATTCGGTGTACTAAATCGGCCGTGATGGGAATCGGTTCCTCCAGCCAGAGATACCCATCATGTACTAAAGATAGTAACTGTCAGATAACAAAAATTGTGATGGCCACACGGTGATAGTGGGGTATCCATCTCATATTGAGTAATCCCACCTTCTCCACACCCCGTAACCACTTCTACTACAGTAATTTCTCCATGGCCAATTGGGGGAACTTCTCATTGTCCGCGAGGACCCAATCCTCGAACTTGATGTTTGGTACCCAACCCAGTGGCAGACCATCAAGCCTTAGTTCATCTGGAAGAAGCAAGGTCTGGAGCGTACTCTTTGTGGCCTCTAACTCCTTTGGTATCTTGGCCATCCCTTTCCTCAAAGAGATATATGGTGGTAGTGTTATCATCGAAGATACTTGGGAAAAATTTTCCTCTTCCTCATCCTCTACTTCAATCTGAGTGATCAGGGCTTGTAAGTCTTCCTCTTCCTCCTTGAGTTCACTGGTGATTGTTTTGCCCTTTTCTAACACTGACAATTTACCGAATCGCGGTGATACCCAAACTGGCCCCATAGTCTGTTTGTCTTTCTTGGGTCATGATGTGTGTGGAGACTTTGGAACCTCTATGGCAGCGACCAACTCTCCCAGCTCTTCCTGGGTCAGATAGGGCTCCTCCACGAACCTCACTCTGATTCTAGCAGCTGACATGGTTTATATCCTAGATTTGCTCTGGTACATACTCACGGGTGGCTAGGTAGCTGGGTGCTTGCTATAATGTACTGGCTCGAATCTCAAATATCCAAGTGTTGTTTTGGGGCTACCCCAAGGGGTTTTACAGGAACATTTGAATTTGGATTCAACCATTCCCTCCACTTCTGAGTCATTAATATCTTCTTGGCAGCAGATCTTTTCATATATAGCTCAGAATTCCTGTCTTAATGGCCAACCGCCCTCTCCTCTCTGTCATAAATCAGAATTCTTGTCATGAATAGTGACATCAATGGTCACTTCCCAGTCTTTCCACACGGCAGCACGACCTCTAATGCGCGACTGCAATCCTGATGACCGGCTGACCTTGCGTGGAACCTTTTTTCCGCATAGCTCTCCTATAGACTTGTTTATAGTCCTATGCCTTCTTTCAACTGCTTGGAGCACTGAGACTGTGCTTTCCATAGATAGTCAAGTGGTTGCACCCCACATGCAAGACTTTTGCTTCCTTGCTAGCTTATGCTACGGGCACCCTTCGAGTACCTTTGTATTTAGTAGTGCATCACGTTCTGCGCTCCCTTATTTAGTAAAGTGTGGTTACAGCCATGATAGCAGGGTCGCAGGTTGTCCCAGTGTAGTAGGGCCAGCCAGGCTTGGTCCCCTGATGATTAGTTCCGTGTGGCCCACTTGTGTGACTTCAGTGTTTAGTTTGCTGATTTCTACGTCTAATATCACACTTTTCCACCTCAGTTGTGCCCATTCTTCATCAAGTTCATGAAGTTTCAATCTCTCGCACCGAATGGCTTCCTGTAACTACCGAATTCCTTTACTAGGTCCTCACATTTAGTCTAAGCTACTGGGTCTGTTATCAAGGAACTCCTCTTCATTTCCCTATTTTCATCTTGTCTGATCGCTGATAGGGTCATCTTCACACACCCCTTTTTGCTTATGGTCCTATAGGTCCATCGAACCTTGGGTACGTGAAAATGCCAATTGGTTCAGTTCATTTAGTGAATTCTGTTCAGGATCCCGCATGACTGTCTGAATGTTTCATCGAGAACGACTAGCGGAATGCGTTTCCTTTCCTGCTACCGCATCAGGTTTTGATTTTTGATGCTTAGTTGGGAAGGTGGTTGTGCAACATACATCTGCATCCCTTTCTGCAGGTAGGTGCTCAAACCGCTTCATCCATGCTTCCCAAGTGCAGTCAATGCTGGGGATCTCCAAATCGTACATGCACCCCCTTCTACCTTCATGCTAGTTCCACCCAGTCTTCTGATGCGTACTCCCTCCTTGTACATTTGTCGCACATAGTGCCCCTGTTTGTGCACCGTGCTGCTTCCGTTCTAGTATCACCTTTCCACATCGGTCTACGAATTCCTCCATGTTCATTACGCCCTTATCGGTTGGTATTTCCCTTGCTTCAGTCATCACGTGTTGCAGTGATCTAACCATCATATTACAATTTAGCATTGTTACTTCATGCAATTGGTTCTGCCATTGCTTTATTTCTTCATCTGAATCCGACATGCAGGAACTGTCGCTCTCCCATGAAATTTTCCCATCCATTGTCAAATTCACCTAATCCTGGTCCTGCACTGTTATCTACTAAATGCAGTCTAGTTCGTCATCATTTTCCTTGTCACGCACAGGCTCAGTGTAGCGTGCTACTTCGGCTGGATCTAGCGGAACCACTACATGTAGAGACTTTTTCTATAATATCATTTTTCTTCTTTTTAAGTTGATGACTCCATTCATGTTCGTGGCCTAGTATATCCCTAGCAATGTGGGGTAAGGGTTACTGTCATCCACAATTTCTATTACATCAAAATCTGTTTGTGTGCTCGTGCCTTCGATGTCCATTGTGACTCTTTGGAATCTCCCCATGGGCAAGACCTTTTGTTGGTTCGCCATCTGTAATTAAATAGGAGACCATTATAATGTGGGCCTACCCATGTGTTCCCATGTCTGTTTAGGTAGCACATTCGCATCCGAACCTAAGTCTAGGATGCCCTGATCCATCTCAAAACCGTCAATCTGTGTTGTCAATCGCATTTCCCACCCAGTGTGCAAAGCACGCTTTCCTAGTTTTTGGATCACACATGGTTCGCCGGACCCTGCGCACCTAGTTATTAGCTCCTGTAATCCCTTAACTGCTTTATTGTCCCATAGTAGCTTCATGCAAGCCTTTAAAAAGGTAGTTCGCATAGAAGGATCCATTTCTGGTTTAGTTTGATCCTTACTACATGAAGTAGAGGTCTCCATGAAGCTCTTTTTAGCTTCCATAAATGTCTCCTTTGCACGTTCCAAGTCAAACTCGGGTTGCTTTGTAGGGGCCTTACGAACCCATGTATTCTCCTTAGGTTGCTTCCCCTTATCTTCCCCTGTGGTTGCACCGCTTTTGAGCACCATGTTCACATTGGGGTCTTCTGCATGCGATTCAGACCTCATCATTTGGATGTTCTGCATTGGAGTAGTCTGAAGCACTCCTTTCTCATGCATTTGTGCAATTAGTGTGGGGAAATCTACTGCTTCATTATAAAACTGATAACAGTATGGATTACATGTTCTGGTTGGGTTCATACAGTCACGTGCATAGTGCCCCAATCCTCCAATATTGTAGCAAATTAACTGTCCACAGCCTCATCTAGGTCACACTCCTCCTCGTCCCCATCTGCGTCCCTGGAACCCACCCCGCACTATTGCGTTGGCTGGATCCTGACCTCGCTCCTCAATTTTCATCCTATAGGCAGGTGTTTGATCCATCAACAATTCATAACTCTAATAGTTTCATTCATCATGACCCACCGATCTACACAAATTACAAAATAGCTGTTGGGCGATCTGTGTAAACTTCTGCAATAGATGATAGTTGTTCGTTGTGTGCTTTCCTCCCACCTGACAAATCATGCACAAGAGTGCGGGTGCCGCACTTGGTCCTGCTTGTGCCTCTGGTCTCAACAGCATTGGGCCCCCCCAGCCAAATAGTTCACGAATACCAGACAATGATCCTAATCATGGCCCTAGATTCTACATTTTATGCACCACACTTCTTCTCGCACTTCTGGCTAGGGCGCACTATCCTATTTCAAAATCTACATCTCCAAGCATAGGTTTTGTAGTTGCACATGGATATGTTGGACTCCCAACCCAGGATCCTGTATTGGAGTTTCATGCAACCTCATCACGATTTCCAATGCTTCTGCCTGGGTTGAAATCTTCTACAGTGATAGCACCGTCCTCAGGTGTGGTGTTAGAGATGCCACAAACCACGTGTGGTGCTGCGCATCCGTCAACGTCATGTTTGCCTCACGGATCATGCTCTTCATTCTTTGATCCAGATCGCAGGGGGTTTCACCTGGCAGCATCGTGATCTCCTTGAATCCGATGATCGACTATGTCCCTGATTTTGGCTGACTAAATTCTTTGTTCAATGCAATATAGATTTCTGCTATTTCGGCATTCAGATGATCATTTTAGTGCTTAATATACCAAGTTAGCATGCAATCCTACAGTGCACTTATCAAGGTGGCCTTCTTAATGTTATCATCCGTAACTCCATGCACTTCCAATACTGCTCTTACTATGAACCAAAACTGATTGAGATCTTCACTCCCTACCCCTTTGAATACAGGAAACTTAATCGTGCTCGTCAAGCTAAACTGTTGGTTTGGTGGAGGTGGTGTGGGCAAAGATGGGGGTGAAGAAGGTGATGGGAGTGTTGGCGTTAGCAGGGATGATATCTGCAGAATGCGCTGCTTGATCAAACTAACCACACTCCTCGAAGAGACCCAAGCACAATCTTCGTCACTTGCTCATGGCGGTGAAATTAAAGGATTGTTTCCTAACCCTTCGATACCTTTGTAGGTCTTTCCACTCCGTGTTGCTCCACTCATTAATTGATTCACCTCACCCGTTTTGCACCTAAGAGAATCTTAATCAAGGTATTCAACAACTTGACATACTTACCTCGCGGTCCCTTGAGAAAATGTCTTTCTGCTTCGATATAGCTGACAGTTGTGTATATCGCAAATTCAATGATAAACCCTCCTATGATTCGATCCAGCCAATGGTCTACAACCTGCGCGATATTTATCTTCAATTTCTTTCTTCATAGGGTTCTAGCGGTCCAACATCAGACATCACTTAGGTAGATCTCGGTCCCAGCAACGGAACCATTTGTTGGCTTGTTGGGGCCTGACCCAGGTTCAGAAGTGTTTTAGCCAAAGAATTCCCACACTATCAGCCCTTTCGGTAACAATCTACAGAGAACAGACTAAAGTCTCACCCAAGCTAGTAGGGGAGGGTGCTGGAACCAAGTTTTTGCACCCTAGGGATGTCTTGATGAGGTCTAGAGGGGTCACGAACTTATCTGCGCACTCGTGCTACACTACATAGCTGTTTGGCCTTTGCGTAGCTCGGCGACGATGCTCTTCCTAGAATCCTTATTGTTATTGGGTTTATTATAGATCTGATCTAATTCTTAAGGTCTTTAATCAAGCATTCAACAATTATAACCATCGCACACAACCATAAATATTAAAACCATGCATAAAACCATAAGAATAAACATATAGGTCTGTGACCAAATGCACAATAATTCAGAAACACTTATCTTTATTGATCTTCTATTCAGTACAATCCGATTCCACCCTATGCACTCAGCTGCAGGGGTCTGCACACACAACTGCAGAATCTACTAGGGCTTTGTGCACATAGCTACAGAGCCTACCCTTACTACTACCAAACCCGATTCGGACTTCTAGACTCAAAGCCAATATTGAATTCCCAAGCCCATAATACTTCAAATCTCATTCCTCATTACCAAAAACTGACTTCTAAACCTATAGCCCTACTCTATTTATATATTCCTATGGTCTGCGGACCATGGGTAGGTCGACTCGCTTTCTATTGTCTTACATTTTTCTTGGGCGAACAACCCTTTGACTTGACTCATTACAATTTGTGCTCCACGCACTTCGCAGAACCTTTACCATACTTTTACCCAAAATTGTGGGCTTCAAGCCCCAAAACCATTATGCATGGGATCGGTTGCCCAACATTCATGCATCACACTTCACCCTCCTAGGGTCGTGTTGTAGCAGCTACAACCACCCTCCAAAATTTTGGATTGCACCCAATTTTAGAGCCTCCCTTGAGAGTTTCACTTGATGACTGCACACACTCGGGTTCACTCCATGAAATCGTGTGAATCTTAGCATTCGCCTTGCTTTTTCATTTCACCAAGTCTTGCATGTTGATGTCAAAGTTATGCTTCTAACCATGTTCTGGTTATTCCCAAAGTCCTCGCTTCGCATATACCTATTGTGTTCGCGATGAAAGCATCTGTCGCACTCACACACGAAGTGACATCCACTGTCACACTCACACACGGAGTGATATCCACTATTGCACAAGCGCCATCATGGTTGAACAAATATCAATCACAAGTGTCGCGCTTGTCACTTGTACCATCGGTCATTCATGTTTAACATGTGTGTCGGGTTGGTTTGAGTCGTCTCATCATCAAGTCATGTTGGTGTGTGTTTGTAAGATCACATTTGCATCTTTCACTTGTTCACACTGTCGAGCAGTAAAAAGGTTCTTTTTCACCTCTATTTACCCTACATTAATTGTCAATCTAGAAATGATTTGTTATCTCAAAGAGTGTACTCAGTTTGAGGCGGTCATTTGTAGAGTAATGCTAGTAGTATAGTGCTCTAAATACAAGAGTAAATGGATGTTTGGAATAAAATCTACTTACAAAAAGAAATCTAAGACTCAAATCATGTGTTCAGAAAGCTACAACGATTTATCAGTCAAGGGTACAGTAGTGGTAACTCTTCCCTCTATAAACTGATGCAATTAGAAAGCACTCAAGGAGAGGATCATCAATCTGGGAACTAGACAACATATGTCAACGTTCACTACAGTCTCAGATCGTCTGCACACCAAAGCGATGATAACTTCAAATGATAGGAAATGGAACAACAACTTATTTTATAAACAAGATTGAACAACAAAACCTTAACCTACGGAAATGAATGCAACAATAATCATATCCTACAGGAATTAAGTAACAATCCTTACTTCAGAGATCAATTGAACAACAAATAGAGATAGAATAGCAAACTAACCAGAATAGAATATACAACAACAACTCAAATCAAATATAAATGTACAACAAACCATATTAAACACACAACACTCTTAATATTAAAAGGAACAATAATTTGAGCTTCGATACAACGAGTATGAATCATAGCTATAAAGTAACAGAAATTGTGATCACAATGAAACAACAATCCCAAAATGAACAACAATCATGTTTTAAGAATAAACCATATAGTAGCACCGATTAGGAATATACATCATTGTTAATCTATAATCAAATAGTAATCTGTGAGGAACAACAATGTTATATCAATTATCAAAAGGAACAACATTGCGATATGAAGTTAAAATGAATAACATAGCATTCCTGTTATAGGGAATAACATTACTTAGTCAAGTATATAACAAAGCTGATATGTAAAACAACAAAGCATGTTAGATTACTGAACAGAGCAAATGGAAGAGATCAAACCACACATGAATCGAACATAATGGTACAGGAGCAAGTGATCCACCAGGGCTGGGCCCTTGGCCTCCAGGGACTCATTGCTTAAGGTGACTACAGAATCAAAGATAGAACGACAACAAGATTTATATATTAAAACATCAAAACAGAGTTACAGTGAATCGCTCTTCAAAGAGAGTTGGTGATCAAAGTTTCAAGTAAAAAGAAGAATTTCATAAAAATAACAATAGCTCTCCTAAGCTAACAGTGCTTCCCCTTCTTATAAGAGCCGAGCGGAGATATCAACAATACAGAAAATCATTAAGGTAGTGATCCCTCAAGATCAAAGGATCCTGAAGGATTTTCCAAACTGTTAGTTCTTAGTTATTCTCTTGTTCTTTTGTGCCGATTGAGTATCTCCTTTTCCTTTTCCTGGCTTTTACGCTTCAATTTGGATCGCCTTGTTTGAATGCAGTTCCCTGTCAAAGGGACAACAATTAACTTTGTCCTGTCTTTTCCTATGGGATGACACTCTTCCGTTTTCTCCTCTTCTTGCATAGAAAAAGGGTAATTATCAATTATTTCACATTGCATATAAATCTTCTAGATTTTATCATAATATCTTGTCATATACCTAACTTATGATGTAAAGAGGTTATGAGTTTTGAAGAAAAGATGACAAAGTAAATGAAAATAACATACCTTCTCTAGTGCCCAACACACCCCCCCATTTACCCTTTTTCATGCCCTCATGAAAACATTGTAGTTGACATGCAAGGTGGTGAGGGAGTAGGCTGGAGACGGGATGTCATGAGGAAGTCTACAGCCATGATGCCTAGCTAGGTGCTCAAAAAGATGTCCTATCTAGCCCTTAGGCATTTCATATAAGGCTTGGTATCCTAGTGTAGGTTGCCAAATGAATGTACTTCAGAATCTACAGCCTAACCAAGATGGCCCTTCCCTCAAAATAAGGTCACCATAGAGGCCCAAGTGATCAACAACTAACTTAAAGTTCTCATAGTTAAACGGTTCCCTGTGTTGGATGTTCGGATTAGAAGTCTGATATCAGAATTCAGTGGCAGCAATAGCAAGGTCTTCGATGGTAAAAAAAGTATTCTATCCCTTGCTGATTGATTGTTGTATGAATAGGTCCTAATGCTTCAATCATGCCTGGAGCATTAGGTTCCTATGTCTATTCCATAACTGCAATGGATCTCTAGGCTCAACGCTCACCCATAAGTCTAATCCGTTTTCTTGTCTTTGAAAGGCATTGTAGGCTTTAAGCCATTTTATTTTATTAACTCCAAAATAAATGAATTCTTGCAGTTGGACATCCCCAATGAAAGGGTTGGGATTCTTCTCTATTTCTTGATCTAACACAAGGTTGTGCAAATAGAATTTACATAATAATCTCTAAACCTTCACCCCGTAGTACTTACAACAATTTATGAAGTCATCAATAGTGTTTATTTCTATAGGGGCTCCCGCTTTGACATCTTTAATTTTCAATTGCAAATGTCTTTCCATTAAAAACAAAGCATAATTCCTAGCAGGTGCTCTGCATGCTAGAATGTCAGTATACAAAGAGCATAAGGTATCCATTTGTTTGATCACTACATCTAGTCTATGAGTTACCTTTTTCACTCTTTCTTCTTCCTTTCACCATCCTTCAAAGGCCTGAATTTCGGATAAGTTAACATCCCTTAGCTGCTATTGTAATTCCTCATACCTTTCTCAAGAGACAGTTTGTTCTGTTAGTTTATCCACTGTTTGTTGGGCTTGCACCAAACCCTCTCGCAGAGTTACTGTCCTCGGGTCACTATCCCACATAATAGTTCTAAGTGGGAGGTTTACTTGAATCTTCTTATTGTGTCGTTCCGTATTTATGGTTCGAATTTCCTCAGAGGACTGTGCCTCTATCTGAATTTCTTTGTCACAGGCCGTTATGTTATTTGTTTGTATTTCAACATGGGTGACAGCCGAATGTTGTTCCTTTTGGTTTTGAATGGCAGGCTGGACCTGAGTCCTCTTAACCTTTTTACTAAGGGGTTTCACCGGAGTGGTCACATGCTTTACCACCGGGGCCTTTTTGCTTTCTTCCCCATCTTCAGAATCCTGATTTGTTGTCAAATTCGTGCTATTATGTTAAGAAGTCTTTGTTGTTCCTTTCATAATCTTTTCATTTCTTTTGTTTTATTGGAAGGAAAAATCGTTTGCTTACTTAGACCTAGACTTTCTCCTTGGCCAATTTCTTGATTTTCTTCTTGGGGTGCTTCCTCATTATTCTACTGATCAGGTCGCTCGGGGGTAGAAACCCTAGCTTGTTTTGCTATCTCCTGGGTAACTTCTTCTTCCTCCCCTTCTTGTTCATAAAATTATTCTGGTGTATTCTGACTTGCAACAAATTGTTCGTCTTCTTCATCCTCAACATTTCTCTCTCTGGATACACTTTCATCATGGCCGAAGTGATTCTCTTCTTCTTCTTCTTCATCACACAATTCTTTGGATGCATTCTTATCATGAACAAAGTTCTCCTGCGGTTCTTCTTCAGTGTGGAGGTTTAGTGGACTAAGAGGTTGAGTATGTTCACCCATATTGGCCAGAATCTGGGCCAATTCTTCCTTTCCCAGTGGATTTTACAATGGGCTTTCCTCACGTTGCTCTGTTTCTTCTTCCACCTACCCAGATTGCTTGGTCTCTTCCTTTGTTTCTCCCTCATTATCTTCCTTCAATTCTCTTTCGTTCTCCTCTCCTTCCAATTCTGGGGGTTTCTCATCCCCTGAATCATCTATCTCCACTGGTTGACTGGTGTTCCCTTGGGAATTTTCCAGCCTCCCTCTGATCCATGCCAATCTAATGGATTTCCTTCGTTTCAACGGTCTATTTGACGTACTTGCAGCATGTTTTTATATGGGAATAGTCTCCACATGGATGCTGCTATTCCCACTAAGATGAGTGTCTATCTTAGAAACAAACAATCAAAGTCTACTATTGATTCCTTTTATGAAAATAGATGAGAGGAGAACCAAGAGGGCTAACCTGAATCTTGCGCTCGATTTCCTCTCCTTCTTGATAGAGTTTTGCCACTTCTTCTTTGTCTGCTCAGCTTCAAAAGGACCTACGGAATCACAACAACATACTACTATGCAAGAAACAAGGATCTAAATTCATAAATAATGCAAGATCCGATGTGCATTAACCATATTCAAGCATATATAAACAAGTACACAAGAATATGGAAGGAAACAAGATAGCTTTATTCAGATGAAAAGTAGCAAGAAGATTACAACCATGTGCTCTGACCCAGCATCATCCTCTAGCTAAGAAGCCCTTCTTCACCTCAAGCAAGCTAGATCACCCAACACTATGAATGTACACCAGAATACCAACAACACTTCTCTATAAGATACAAAATTCCAGCCTCTGGATCTTTGTGATGAGGGATCCATATATAGATGATTACAGAGAGGTGAGTCATCTTTGGGATCTTGATTAGTGTCTTCTCTCTGATAGTTCCTGCTTCCACTTGGAGAATGATGATCTCTTACTCA
>APFE030745930.1:20889-33531 GCA_000404065.3 Pinus taeda
TTTGACCATTTATGAGCAATTTTCAGTGGAGAACTTCTGGGAGATGATGTAATCAGTTGACCTTGTTCCTTTAGGCAGTGAAGCAACACTTTTAGGGACTTAAGAGGCCTCAGTTTATGGACATTTGTGATTGGGGTTGAATTTCCCAAAAATGTCTATAACAGTTTCCCCCTAAAGCATGAGGTCGTTAATCTTTTTTTATGTCGGGTGAAATGCTTTACTATGAGGATCTGAAGTTTTTCCGAGCTGGGAGGCGACCTGTAATAAGATACAATACAATACATTATTTTGACAACATTTTTTCATGATCTAGCTGAGGAGGGCATTCCCATGCTCAGCTTTATAAATTCATTTTCATGTACATAGGATAGACAATCGTCTGTGTGACAGACTGATGATATGGACACATCATCTTTTGATTTGGATGATCATCTATTCAGTAATGATGTACACCGGCTGTTTTTATATTCCTGAATATATCACAGCCCGGATGGATGAAACTAGATCTGGGGTCTTCAAAACTCATTCAATCTTCACTCGGAGTACAAGTCGATCCATGTGAAAAATGTTCTGGAGTCGAACATGGAAAGACATCGCCTGATTACTAGCCAATGATGTAAGCTGTTAACAGGAGCGAGAGGAATCACCAATAATGACAATGACCCTTAAGGTACTACAGTACAATTTACATGGTGTGAAAAAGGACTTGGTGTCGAACACCACGTAAAATCTCTCGGTCAAAGGCCATTGATGTAAACCTGTAACCAACAGTGAGAAACTTGCCATTGAGGCATGCAAGCTTCAAAGTACTGAAAGGGTTGTTCCTAAGTCAACTTCTTGGATAATGAGCTAATTGTCGACAAGAAGCGACCTGTTGTAGGAGGGCCTTAATGAATCCCACATCAATGACACGGAATGAAGAAAATGATTTTGGAGGTGAAAACAAACTGACGATACAGGGTTCAGGGTGGTGGTCATGAAGGAATGAAGCATGAATGTATTGCAGTGGGTGAGACACAGGTGAATTGTCTGAATGAATTCTCTTGAACATATCAGCGACACTGATGATGGATTGGTAGCATTAACCCCAAATATGGATGGCGTGACGGACCAATGGTGAAGACTAGTGAACGGAACAACCAACCTGACATGGATGCGAAAGGAAAGTGTCATGTTCAAGAGCGACTTGCTACCAATAAAGTTTCTTCTTGTTTTCTTCCCAATTTTCCCCAGTCATTGCTGACCAATACCTCTTTATTTTTTTCAAGCTTGAGGAGGATAACATATCCTTTTTCTATAATCCACCCTTCAGGCGAACCTGTCGCTATATTTTAGCGAGCCTAGCAACAGTGAAACTCATTCTCGTCCATTTGGACGAGTTTGTCGCTATTAGGTTTTAACGCATTTAATGACAAAGATAACTCGGCCTCTTTCAATTTTAGAGAGTTTGAAAGAAACGGAAAGAAGACTCCGAAGATTCTTTTTCATTGAATAATCCATTTAAGTCCGAAAAAGCATAAAATAATACAAAATGGATGAATTTTCAATAGTTTTAACGAGCTGAACAAGACAAGCGCTCGATCTTTTTGTGTAATAATCCCTCAGGTCCAAAAAGATTAAAATATAGAGGAGGGATAACACTTCCGATGCCTTTTAACAAGCCGGAGAGGCCAATCACTTGGGAAATCTTTTCATATTTTATGAGTCAGGTGAAAAGAGCTTAAAGAAGACTCTTTTTTGAGGAACGAGTGATGGTTTCGGGTAGCAGCTAATTCCAAGTAAGATTTGGAATTTTCCAATCATGGCATTGTTACAAGGATGGCTAGCAGAATCAGTCTTCGCAAATGTTCCTCGAAGGGGTAAACAATCATATGGGGGTGAATGAATGATCAGCTAAAAAATAGAGTGGAGGTGATGGCGAGAACACGACCAAGGCTCAAAAGCTGGCGATAAGGCATTCACAATGGTTATTTACTGGTTCATTTTTTAATGAGCTTAAGCGCTGGGGGAAACACTTGCTCATGACTTATGTTTATTTTTTAACGAGCTTGAACTCTGCGACAACATTGCTCGCCAGTCGTAATATAAGAATATCTCATTCGAGATGCTATTTTGAAGTGGCTTACATCTCTCAAGCTTTGCCACGGATCCTTTCTTTATGAAAGTTAGGAAACAACTAGCCTTACAGGTTTAAAGGGTTAGAGGTCCTACAAATTTAAAAAATAAATAGCTGCTCTTCACTTGCACATGGAAACATTTGCATGCCCCCAAGTATAGCGAAAAATTTCCAGGTTACCAAGAAATTTATATCTGTGTAGCAGGCAAAATGCTTCCTTGGCGATGTCTATCGAAATAGACAAAGGTGAATGGCGCAGACGCATTCCACTCACACAATTTTGACGAAGGTATCTTATTCCAGCTTGATCCCACTTTCCTGTAAGGATGGGTTCATCAGACTAGTCATATATCCTCCGCGGAAACCTACTCTATACCCAAGGTTTTCCTACCGAAACAAACCAGGGTGCATGCCCCCTGGGTTTCAATCACAACCTCTTGAATCACTCATGCTCATCAGGTGGACGGACTAGAGAGCGATGAGACATTTCTTGCGTGAAAATACCATTTAGGGACGACATTTGACTATTTTCAATGTGTGATCCGGGGAATGACATTTGGTCCACGAGCTTGACCATTCTGCCTTCGTGCGAAAAACACATTACTCTAAAGAGTGAGGAGACGATGGCTCCCATGCAATAAATATAGTCGCATCCAAGGAGTAGATTATATTATCTAAAGGTCCTTGAACTACCATAACGTTCATGTGAACAATTTTTCCTTCTCAAATTAATGGGCACATTTGGAAGGATCCCTAAAGGTCGACTGGTTCCCTTGTCGAAGCCTGTTAGATTTCTCATTTCAGGCAAAAGCGATGGCGAACCAAGCGCTTTCCAAGTAGTTGAGGAAAGGATACTCACAAAAGCCCCTTCATCAATGATGGTACGAACCATGACCATTCTGTAAGCTTGTCTAATGATTCTGAATGGTACACTGGCTGGTAAATGGGGTCTGCCTAGCAGATTCCAGTGGAAGGAAACAACTAGGTTGCTTGGTGGTGGGACCAAATAGATGGCTGGATATGACTCTGATGAACTTCCTTCCTGTGGTAAAGGAATGGGAGTACTACCCCCAAGCTCATCGGAGTCGGTGTTGATGAAAATAATTTGAACAGTGTAGTTCTCTTTCTCTTCAGTGACGGTATCATTTGAAGATGACCACTCTGAAGTCAATACCGGGTCAACTGCCGTATCGACCCTTTGACTTTCATTTGGTATGGATTCTGAGGGTTCATTTTCAACGATAGGTGCTTCAGCTGATCGCAAGGATGGGCCAGCCGGATTTTCAACTGGTGGAGGGCTCGGCAAGAGTTTTTTATATCCAGGAGGAAGTCGTAACGGTGAAACCAAACGATTATCTAAAACTCTTTTAGCCTTTTCAAGGAAGGGACAACGGTGGATGGCATGATCACCTTCACACAACTTACAAGGAAGTTTAGGATTCCTTATTTGTCCATGTGCTTCACTTTCACTGGTTGACGGTGAGCATTCAACATGATCGCCAGAGGTTGATGTTACCAGATTGTGCAAACAAGGAGACCAGTCCCTTAAGATCCGAGGGATGCAGGGACAATCTCGGTGATAGTGGTATCCGTTGCAAATGACACAAGGAGATTTAGGTTTCGAATGTGTGGTGTGTGGATTTTTGCTAGACGATACTTGGTTGCTCCCTTTCGATTTTGGTTCCTTTTTCTTCTTTTCCTTTTTCTCTTTCTACTTCTTCTTCTTATCAATTACTTGACTTTTAGCTTTATCGGCTTTATCAAGCAAAGAGGAAGGAGGAGAAGGAGATTCAGATGAAGTAGAAGGTTGGGAGACAACTCTAGTGTCAACTAGTTGTTGATTATACTGTTCAGGAATTATGGGATTCTGAACAACAGAGGTAGAGAAGAGCCAAAACGGCAAACAAATTGTCAATCCTGGAAGTGACAAAGTGGCCATATGGGGTGGACCAACATCTCCCCAAGAGGAGAAGGGACTAGGATTTCCTTCACGGGGAAACCCTTGGTTGGTAGACTCCATTTTCTCAACCTGAAGATCAACGGGGGAATTTGTGACGTTATTCCGATTAAAATAAATTTTAGACGCTTGGACACAACTTGTTTTTTCAATTTTAAAGAGTTGAGAAAAAACAAAAGATGACTCTAGTCGCCTTCAATTTTTATTGAGCTTGAAGTGACAAGCGCTCAGAGGACCTTTTTCTTTAAGGAGTCTGAAAAGGAGAAAAATGGACTTCTCTGGAGATATAAGCAGATAGGATTACCAAACCAATCGTAAAACTGCAGAATTCCTTTTACGGTACGGCAGTCAATCTTCCCGAATGCTGTGTTCGGTGCATTACGATCTATAGGGCGGTAGACACGGCTTCCTAAGGATAAAGGATGTAGCCTATTGTGGTCTCGCAATATATACACGACGATACGTGGGAGCACAAGTCTGTACTGGAACTTGCCGTCTCAGAGTGGAGGAATCACCCAACCAACACTGAAAGCAACAATTACCAGGTTTTACGACGCCGGAATACATCTCTAGCCTAGACCTCTAGATGTTGTGCGTTAAGTTCCAAAGCGTTGTTAGATTCATTGGATTTATTTTAAGTTGATCTTGCTTAACAGTTTGCCTTTCAGGTTCACCACGTGATGTATGTATCATTCCTAAATGCAGTCTAAGATGATAAACAAACATTTTATCTTCTTTCAGCAATGAAAATCCTAGCTACTAAAGGGAAGAAAGTCAAGCATCTTTTCTTCACAGAGCACAGAGCACACGCTAAAATGCACAATCCTAAATCAAGCCAAGCATTCAAAATGCAAATGCACATGCATATATTTGTTTTACAGCTCTCTTAATGTGTGAATGACGTTAAGAAAGATATGTGGAAAATTGAATTACTTTTAAAGCGACAGTACTCAACAAAATTGTTTTTCAAAACGAAGTGAAAGGAAGAGAGACACTTTGCAATTTTGAAATGGAAATTGTTTTTCAACACTTTAAAACTAGTAATTCAAATCCTATGCAACAGTAACTGTATAATCGACTCTCTAAAACAATGGAATTTCTTTCTAAAACTGAAAACGATAGCTACGACACTTTCAGATCTAGAGACGACAGTTCGACTATGCTACTTTTTGAAAAAGAGAACTAAAACGACACACAATACATAAAAAACATTTATAGTTCTTTGCACTAAGGAGGCAGAATAATGCAAGAGAAGGGGGTTTTCACAGAAGTACACTAATTACAGACAACAAAACTCTTGAATAAGACTGAAAACAGTGAGAAAAATCCACAGTCGGAGGGTAAAGTCAATCCTCCCTGACCATCGCACCTGTTACATAGTGAACTCAGTATGCAGCGCACCTACTCCATTCGGGAAGTGCGATGCATACATGCTGCCTTGAAGGCAGGGTGCGATGGTAGCAATGCGAGACTTTGAATGAGATTTCACTCACAATTTGCAATCTAGTTCAGGTGTTTAGGTTGAATAAGTAAGGATCAGTGTATGTAAAACATAGGGGTTATCTAAGAGGTTACTAGAGCCACCACTTAGGGAAATTATATTTCTTGCAGATCTATTGTTTAATTCATAAACAAAACACAGAGATTGATTGAAGTAGCATTGATCTACTTTGCATTTGTATGAAAAATGCAGTTCGAAGGCTAGCTGGATTGACTTCAAGCTCCGTCTGTATGTTTATGAAAGAAACAAGGATAGATAAACTAACAAGTAATCTAGTCGCTCCCCAGCGGAGTCGCCATTTTGTTATCCATGAATAGTGTCCACTCGGATGCTGCTATTCCCACTAAGATGGGTGGCTATCTTAGAAACAAACAATCAAAGTCTACTATTGATTCCTTTATGAAAATAGATGAGAAGAGGACCAAGAGGGCCAACCTGAGTCTTGCACTTGATTTCCTCTCTTTCTTGATAGAGTTTCGCCGCTTCTCCTTTGTCTGCCCAGCTTCAAAAGAACCTGTGGAATCACAAAAACATACTACTATGCAAGAAACAAGGATCTAAATTCATAAATAATGCAGGATATGCCTCTCCCCTTATATTTCCTCGAAGGCTAGATGTCTCAGTCCCTCCATCCCATCATCATCATCTGGTCCCACCTCTACCCTGTCGAACGTAGCATATCCTAGCGACTCTATCTCATACAAATACTACAGAAAACTTTTTCCAGGACCTCCTTCACTTAACGGCTCCGACATGAACAAAACTCCCTTTATTGCTTGAAGTGGCCTTGTCACTTGTGCCTCATCCCCTTTGAATGAGAAGTTGTTGAAACAATGTGCCTCCACGGTATCCCAATCTACTGTCTACTGATGGAGCTCCTCTTGGACATACCTCAGGGAACAGGTCTAAGGGTTTGTATAAATGCGTGTACCCACCAATCCCTCGACATTCCTCTATTTTTCCAATCGACAAAGAAATCCTTGATGTGCTCCTTGGGACTTGAATCTCCCTTGTATTTTTCCTTATCCCATAGTTTATCTTCATCTCGGGAAAACCTTTCCTTCATGGTTTGTTTGATGCTCGGCCAATCTTTCTATGTATTGAAATGCATTCTCCACCATCTTGCTAACGTTGCCATGAGGTTGATACTTAGATAGGAGATCCTTTGATCATCTGTTACTTCCCAGTCTACTCTGTCTAAGGTGTCCACTGGCTCAAGGCCATGGTACCTCGGGTAATCAATTATCTCCATGTCTCCCCAATTTACTCGGTTTATCATCACAGACCGTTTAGTGATCAATTCGTATCCCCCCTGCTGCCATGCATCCCATGCATATTTGGAACCCGCTTCTGAGCTTTGGATACTTCGCCAACTTACTAAACCTCCAACCATGGGATTGATGTAGTCCTCCCTCTTCCTTATTGTGAGCATGTATATTTGGTCTAACCCTCCTGGTTCATCCCTGTCATCTGCTGGTTCTATGAACGTGGGTCCTCGGTAGGGATCTAATGGTTGGATCACCCGTAACCCATCTACTTCGAAAATAATCAGTTCTTTCTTCAAGTCTATGCCTGCGTAGTTCTCATATGCCCAATAAATCCCTAGCAGTGCCGGGCATGGGTCCTTATCCCCCATGATGTCAATCACCTCAAATTCTATGTGCATCTTCACCCCCGCCACATTAACCTCTACATTTTCCAATCTACCAATTAGTAGTATGCAATACTGATTTTCCATTCTTAGTTGAATTGGCAAGTATTTTAATTGAGGCTTCCCCATTTCCTCCCAAATGTTCCTAGGTAGGATGTTTACATCTGACCCCAAGTCTAACATGGTGTCCCTTATATGGAATCCTGCCACTTGCGCATTTATTCAAAACTCCTTGTTGCTTCTTCTCTTGTTTTATTTCACTCTTCTAGAAGCCTTCTCTTTCAACCCTACACCTAGTCAATCCACTTCGTCTTCCTCCATGGATACCGTAGCCTTTAGAATTTTTCTCAATTCCTTCAGCATATCCTCATCCTCAACAATTTTTAGGAACAATTTAAACCATTCTCCACCCTGCAACTCCCGTAGTTTGTTTGGCTCTTGACAACCCCGCAACCCCACCTGTATGATTAATCCTCCATAACCTTGGACATTCTATCACGAAATCCCCTTCCACCATGCAGTGGGTGCACCAAACGTTGGGTCTGGCTGGACGCACTGGCTGAAGATCTTTCAATTTCTCCATTAAGGTCATGATCTAGTTTTGAAGGCCTAAAATTGATGGGTCTTGTAGGCTCGCCCCCCTATACTCATGTGGGTATCCTACCATAGCTTCTACGTGTGATACTTATTCCAATGCATCTTGGAGGTTTCCTATCTTTTGCTGTGTTAGTGGCGTTCTGGTGAAAGGCAATAGTGCCTTAATGAACTAGTCCTGTTGGTGGTTTGGGTCCGGAGTGTAACTCAACTTGGAAAGGCATCCTTAAACCTTTGCATAAGCTC
This sequence comes from Pinus taeda, assembly GCA_000404065.3. NCBI lineage: Eukaryota > Viridiplantae > Streptophyta > Pinopsida > Pinales > Pinaceae > Pinus > Pinus taeda. The sequence goes on from APFE030745930.1 coordinate 28,955, forward strand.
CCAAGCTATCTCTCCTTCCCTCTGCTTAATCTCCCAAAGTTCTGATAGCCCTTGCTGATCCATCTTCGGTACCTTGAACTCCTGCACAAATCCTCTCTTGATGTCATTTACTGTGGGGTTTTGATTCTACTCCACCCACTTTATAAACCAATGCAGAGCCCTTTCCCTCAGCATGGTTTGGAATTCTACTTCCCTTACATTTTTTGTAATCTGATGAGCCCTGCAAATGGCTTCACAGAGACACTAGTGTTGCTCTACATCCTCTTCCTACAAATTCAGGATATATAGTAAAAGATCCCGCCATATTTATCTGAGTAGGTGCTATTAGCATGAACCCTTTTCTCCCAGCTGTTGGGATCCTTGTAATCCTAAGTTACTAATATTACTGGTTCCCGTGCGACTCCCAATGTTGAAATAGACTCATTATTTCTCCCGCGTGCTATATACCTGCACTGCGTTAGCTAAGCTAATAATAAATTCCTTTGGATTGTGATAAAGTACCAAGGGAAGATCAGGAGAAACGTGACCTACGTCTTGGGGGTATTGCTGCTGACTCTTAATGGATGCTTCCTCTTCATTGAATAACCTTCTCATCACTTCACCCATATACTCCTTGCTTCCTTCTTCATGCCCATGTGGCCTCTTCTCTTGCAATCTGTCTGTCACAACCTGTACTTGCGATACAGATTTTGCAACCTGTAGGGAAGGTCTATTCCCATTTCCCCAACTCTTCCCTTTTCCTTCACTGCCCTCACTTTGCCCATTACCATCCTCTCCTTCCTCTTTGACTCGGGGTTTTCCCTTCACCACTCCTACTTGGTGGGGCCACATATTTTTCTTCCCTAGAGTTTAAATCACTCTCGCCTACCACTTATCCACTAGTAGTTTCCTTCTCTACACCCTAACATCTCTTGCTTTCTTTAGTTCTTCAAAATTCATCCCTTCAACAACAACCCTATCCTTCAACCAACAACATTCCCCCCTTTACATCTCCCCATGGTACCAAGGATTTACGTTGCCATCCCCACAGTGGGTGAAGACAATAGTCCTTCCTCCATCATAAACATCTTGATCCACATCAAGAATTCCCTCATCAACTCACCTCTCAGTCTTGAGGTGAACATATCTTCTGCTTTTGAAAAATACTGGTAACTCTCCCTGACAAACTCAACTATGTATGCCTCCATCATAGTCCTTACCCAAAAGTTGGCTGCTCTAGTTAGATCATTATCCAACTGTTGCAGCAAGGTGACATCCACCAGTGTCCAGCTTTTGCAAGATGTCACCAATCCACCTGGCTGAGTCTATCCCTTCATCCTTTTTAACCAATTATACAAATCCTCCAGGATTTTACACCAGAAAATTTCATACTGGTCATTAGTGTTGTCAGCATATAAAATTTCCTCACTTACCTTGCTAATCAGTTGACTTCTATGAGTAGCCTACTCCGCTACAAACTGACCTACCCTATGGTTCCACCAATCCCTGATCTCTCTTTTAAATATCCTCGACAGCATAGACTGAACCAATTCTCATACCTTCAGGTCCCAACAATGGAACCATTTGTTGGCTCATGAGAGTCATCAGGGGGAAGAACCTAGGTTTAGGCATAGGAGGCCAACAATGGTTTGATGTAGTCTAGGACAACGCCGACATTTTCACCTTACCCCAAAGGGAAAGGAGTCTCACCTGAGGCACACCGTGACCAAAATGGAGAAGGGTTCAATATGGAGTCATGGAAGTCTTAACCAAGTTGTATTCGATCAAATACATGAATACATTATATAAAACATAGAGGTAACAACTTACTCATGATATCACATGAACTATCAATTACATGCAATGATTAAATCATTCAAAAAAATTAAAGATCCGTTATACACAAGGCCCTAATACATAACAAACCATAACTGATCTTAGCAGATATATATATTAATCATAAAAATAAACCATTACAACATCATGCAGTTTTCATCGTAAACAATTACATGAAATCCCTGCCTCAGTTCTACGGGTACAGTACAACTTCATGGACCATAACTTCTTGGCTCTTGTGATCTTCCCTCCGTAAGCCACAACAAGGATCCTTTTCACCTTTCCTTAACCTAGCTGAATCTAACCCCACTCCTTTTCTGGTCTTCTCATTTTATATCCCTTCTCTGTTACTTGGACTGCCAATTCTTCCCCTTAGCTACTTCTACACCTTCCTTCCCCCTTTACTACCTTTGCCTTCCACTGCCACCTTGCCGTAGCTCTTGCGCAAATGCTTGTTCTGCTAGCCAATTGTTGTTGCCAACCATTTCCTTCTTGTCCCTTGGTCAGTCAAAATTGGTCAAAACCTTTTCAAAATTTAAACGAAGGCCCCAACAAGCCCCACTATAGCTTGTTGTAGTGGATGAACCATTCCAACAATGGGGCTTGGACATCATTGGGGATATTTTCCCACATTTGTCAAAGTAGCACCACTACATCTTAATTGTTATAGATTACTTTAAATGGTGGATAGAACCAGTTCCACTGAGACAAGTGAATGATGAGGAAGTTATCATATTTATACAAGAGAACATCATCTCTAGGTTTGGCATTCTTGTATCACTTTTTTTTTTATAATGAAACATACTTTTCTTTGTTAAATCTTTATGACTTTGCATTGAAAAATGGTATTGTGTTAAAGAATTCTGCTAACTACTACCTACAGGGAAATGGTCTTGCTAAGTCCATGAAAAAGAACCTCATCTGCATAATAAAAAATACCATTTACTCTTAACAACAAAATTGGCATTCTGTTATGGTGAAATCTCTATGGGCTGATTGAGTCACACCTAAGCCCTCTATGAATAATTCCCCCTACTTCCTGGTATACAGTAAAGAAGCCATCCTCCATTAAAACATCTAGTTTCCTACTCTCTAGTTGTCCCAAGAATCCCAAGGCAAGCTGTTTCAATTAGTTCAACGTAGGATGGACATGTTTCACAAGCTACATGAAGAAAGGATGAAAGAAAAATAAAAGTTTACACTTCACTAGAATCGTACAAAGAGATGGTTCGACATAAATTCTACAACGAGTACCAACATCAGTATGGGTGACTTAGTATTGAAGTGGGATAAACCCCATGAAGACAAAGAAAAAACATGAAATTTCAATCCCTATGGATTGGCCCATTCACTATTCATCAGTAGCTTGGCCAACACATGTATCATCTACAATCACTTGTTGGGGATATTGACACTCTCCTTGTCAATGGCCAAGGCTTAAAATGTTATTTTCAATGATATGGGGTGACACCCTACACTATGTACATAGTCCTTTCGTTGCTTGTTCTGTTCTTTTGTTTTCTATTTTTCTTTGCTTTACTTTTCTATTCTTTTCATTGTTATTTTTCTTTTCTTTGTTGTTTTGTTTCTTTCTTTTGAAAATAAGTGTTTTCCTACACTGCATTCTGGCTTCTGAATGTGTATGTGGTTGAAGTTCAATGAGTCTTGTGACACAACAGTTCTTGGTTAGTCCTATGTCCATCTTCTTTGTAATTTGTTGCATAGAAAATTTTAGGGGCGAATGTTCGCCCTTTGGCGAAATTAAGGGGTTTTAAATTTTTAGTGGGCGAATATTTTGTATCATAGTACATTTTTACAAATCACCTCAAATAGCCCACCTTATTTTAAGGGAGAGGGTAAAAAAGGTAAATTTAGCCCTTGAAACTAGGAGTTACAACCTTCCATTCGCCCATTTTCAAGAATAGGTTTTATTTAAGTGAATCCATTCACCCATTTTCAAGAATAGGTTTTATTTAAGTGAGTCCTATGACCCAAATACCATATTTATAAAAGAGGTATCGTAGATTAATAAAAATATAAATAAATGAGAAGTATGGTAAATAAATAAAACATTTTTTATATTAACTCCATAAGTCACCTTATATACATACAAGGGTGTAAACAAATAAAAATATAAGTAAAGTGGAGGTATGGTAAATAATAAAACGTTTTTTTATACTTACTCAAAAGGTATGGTAAATAGATAAAAATATAAATAAACTAGACGTATGGTAAATAAATAAAACCTCTTTTTATATTTAGTCCATAACTCTCGTTTTATTTATGAAGGCTCAAGAAAGAGGTTTTATTTAAGTGAATCCTATGGGCCAAATACCATATTTGTAAAAGAGGTATGGTAAAATAATACAAATATAAATAATTGAGAGGTATGGTAAACAAATAAAACATTTTTTTATATTTACTCCATAAGTCACCTTATATTTACGAACACTCAAAAAAATGCGTTGCATTATATTTAGGTGAAACCTATGGGCAAAATACTATGGGACAAATACCATGGACTAGATTGTTATTAATACCATGCAAAAAAACATTATTAACCCTAATATTAGTATAAATAAAAATAAAAATGGCACATGGTATTGACCCACGGTATTCACCAAAATGGCGCATGGTATTGACCCATGGTATTCACCTGGAATGTAGCCTATTTAAATGGGGGAATTAAACCAGCATAGATCCATCTTTACTTTGGATCTACTAACCCCCGAGAGGTATCAAATATCGTGATATGCAAACTA
>APFE030745930.1:53402-77393 GCA_000404065.3 Pinus taeda
CCCCCCCCCCCCTCAGTATTATTTCCAATAGTTTTAGGGTTAAGCATGAACAGATATATGTCACGGATGGATGATTATAAATTTTGTGCTTGTGATATGGTTTACGAGGATTGGGTTTTAGTTTTCCTTGAAAGGCCTTTTCTGGCACGTTTCCGTGTAAGTAGACGAGATTTTCTTTCTGTTGTGCATGCTTTACATGTAAGCATTTTATTTTTTGTACAACTCTTTTCACAAATTATAATTGTTGTCATTTTTATTTTTGTAGGTCGGGAACTGTTGTGGTGGTTGCATTGGAATTTTGATTTCACATAACCTGACCTCCTCTTTGGTTAAATTAGGACTTAGGGTTTATACTAGTTAGGTTTTAGTTTTTTTTCTTATTAGTTTTCTGATTAGAATTTTCTTTATGATTTAAATTTTTCATGTTTCATTTTCCTTACTATAGGTAGTTAGTTCTCTACATGTTTATTTTTCATTCATGTCCTTGCATTTGTTTATTGTTACATGGCATCTGTGAAACCTCTGCATATGCATTGCATTGATCTTTTAGTTGCAGTTAGATGATCGCTTCTGCACATAGCATTACATTACATCATAAGCCCTGTCTATTGCATTACATCATACATCTTTTCTTGCTTTACATACACTTGCCTTGGACCTAACCTGACATTTCCCTCTATTTTTCATACCACCTGATTGAGCCTCCATGAGCCTAAAGCTTTCAAACCTTTGGTACTGTGAATAGATTTCTCACACCTTTTTGCGCTTTCTCAAAACTTAAAGTGTGTTTCTTCTACCTCTTTGCATATGTTTAAATCCTAGGAGAGTTCCTTGGTGACCTAACCCTAGAACTAAACCCTAGCCCTAATGATTGTGTGAAGTTATGATGGTTACGCCAATAGGTAGCTTCTCTTAGAACCAATCATCAAAATTGCATCCTAGATATCTCTCCTACAAGTCTAAATTATTAACATGGAAGATAAGAACAAATTGTTCATGGGGAACCCTAATCAGTTTGAATGAGCTATACCTATAACCTAAACATCATGCTCAATGTGGTATTGATTGTTTCAATGACTTGTGTTCTTTGTTCACTTGTTAACTGGAAATGAGATGTGGAATATTGGCATAAGGGAAAGCCTAAATTAGGATATCTCTTAGTTTCTATCAAACAAGAAACAAATTCTCTTTCTCATAAAATAAATTGAGATCCCTCATCCACCCTAGCGCAACGAATGCCCAGTAATAAGTGAAAATGCACATATAAAAGAAAATGAAATTAAATAAAGTGTAAAACATTGAGAAAGGCTTCCTGCACAGAGAGACAATGCAACAACTCCATCGTGGTACTGACCAGGCTCGATGGCAACGGAGCAACGTTTTTTATTTCTTGGAGTGACTCCACTGATGTATTGTCCGGGCCCACTGGCAGTGGAGCAACACCAGAAAATTATTTTTGAAATTCTGAATACAATAAGCTCTTTGCCTGTTCTTTTCATCATCATCAACTACTGGCATGTGTGAACTTTTAATTGGGTGTTTACTGACTAGCAAGACCTAGCTGAGACACAAAGTGAAGGCATATCTACAAACGTCGAGGTAATGCAAGAGGTGCCCATAGCAACTATTCAATAGTCCCTCGTATCAATATCTAGACTTAGACTACTATAGGGAAGTTGACAGAGATACAGGATTCTACCAGTGGTTCGCCAATTTTTGTAGTCGCTACAACACCACTTAAAATTTTGGGCATATCTAAAATTTTGGGTCCCTCGCTGCTCACCTCAAGCCATTAAGGGACACTCCAGTTGTTCTTTGGCTAATTCCCCTATGGCTTGTTCTTATCATACCCTATTGATGCACTCATTCGTGCAATCGTGTGATATATATTTCATTATTTTGTCATGCCTCATCTCACGCATCAACCCTACCATTTCCTTAGGGTTTTGGAAGTCTGATGTCTTTCCCATGGCTTCAAAGATTATACCTATTTAATCTGGCTTTCAATTAGTGGTGGCACTGTGTGTGGGTAGACAAGACTCCAATCTAGATTTCATTATGTTGACTTTACTAGGGTTTGGAAAGAAACCCTAAATTGGCACAAGAATGATTCCCTTCATGATTTAACCTAATTCATCTACCTCTAGAATTGCATTCTCATATAAACTGCTTGGAATTATGGTAAGAATCATTGTATGTCATATCCTCCTAGGTTCATGGTTGGTTCCCCATATCAGCAAGTGCGTTAGGGTTTGTACGTGTCATGACTTTCCCTTAGCATCTTCGTAACCCTAGGTGCATGTGATTAAGGATACAACCCTGCTTTGAATTAACCCTTACTCTCCATAATGTATCTTCACTTCGAGGTACTCACATTAAAATTGCCTCATCACCCCGAGAATCACATGATGTCAAAATTCCTTGCAATAAGTAGGACCCTTAAAATGCCAAAATGTTGAGTTGGTTTAAATTGTAATCATCTCTCACTCTACACATAGAATTGATTTATAATTCTATTGTCACCCTAACCGTCTTAAATTGATTTCTTTTAGTGTTTTAATTATTTATTCCTTCTCTTTGTAGGATTTTAATTGGATCTTCTTTCAATGCATATCAAATGAAGAAGGATGAAATTGAAAAAATAGGATGAGAGACACTGCATAGGGAAGAAATACCATCTAATAATAATATTGATAGCATGAGTCTTTGTAAAGAAGGACATTCTAGAAGACATGGTGTATTAATGATACATGGCATGGAGGGTATGTATTACACATGAGCATGGTTCATGCTTTCATGTTCTCAAAGAGTTCTTGCCGAGGGTACTCAAAACTGATACGATTAGATACCATAAAAAATCTAGCACACACATCTAAGTGAGGCATGGGACATCAATGATAAATGGTATGAGTAGTATGCTTAAAAGTTGAAGCTCAAAATGAAGGCAAACCTTTCAAAAGTTTCATACAAATGGAGTTTAAAGGTATTTTAATGGTTATACATGGTGAAATGATTTGAAGGAAATAATCCAACAATGGGCTTAAAATGAAATCCATTCACTTACATGCTTAATTGAATATTGAAGGAGTGTTATAGACATATTTGGGCACTGCAACCCCAACCTCTTATGTCAATAAACCAAGGGCTCTTTAACCCCTAAAAGTGTTGTTTTATACCCTAAAGGATCATGGTCGACTAATTACATCATTCCCCATAAGTTCCACCTGAAAAACCACTCAGAACTGGCCAAAATAGGACCATACTAACTACTCCACTTTCAAGGTGCGATGCATACTGACTACTACACTACCTAGGTGTGATGCATACTGATGAGGCCTTCTGTAGGGTGCGATGAGCGAGGATGGACAAATGTCCAAGACAGTTTGCTAAGTGGATGCTCATGGAATCTTCTAGAAACTTCCTCTATGACACTTGCCTCTCTGAATTCACCCAGGGATTAGCAAGAGATCCAAGAAATCTCCAAGTGGAACCAAGAACAACAAGTGGAATGACACTAATCAAAAACCCAGAGATGAATCACACCCTTGCACACATCTATAAATGGATCCCTCATCTGAAAGATCTTGAGGCTGGAATTTTGTAATTTGCAAGGAAGTGCTGATAGTTTGTCTTTGAGAAGGAGTATTGTATTGTTGGGTGATCTTGCTTTTCATAAGGTGAAGAGGGCTTTGATGCTGGGAGGATGATGCTGGATCAGACAGCTGGGTTGTAATTCTCCCTTCTATTTTAATAAATTTCTTTGAGTTTTCCTCCATACAATCGTGTGTTTGTGAATGTTGTTATTTGTGAATGCCATTGTATGCTCAATGTATTTCTGATTCTGCATTTTTTATGATATAATAGATCAAGATGCTTTGACGGTGTTTTTTTACTTTGTTTCTATAGATATTCTTTAAGCGAGACAAGTAGGAGAGGAGTTGCAAGCTCTATTAAGGGAGAGAGAAATCAAGCAAGGAGTCAAGCGGAAGATGCAGGCTGGTTCCTTTGTTTCTCTCTTATGTATCATACATAGAGGAAACCACAAATTGCTTTGATTGTTTTTTTCTAGAATAGTTGCCAATCCTAGTGGGACTAGAAGATCGAAAAGACACTAGTTTTCCTGGAAACAAGGAACCATCGAATGAAAGGTTTTACTCCATGCCAGCGATTATAAGAAGTCTAACGATCTATATTATATATACAATTGTGTTTCCATGGTAGGCAACATATGACGGTGGATTCATGCACTGAATGGCCTCACTTTGGGGAAGGAAGGTCTTCACAACAATCAGTTCAACATAAAGGCATTGAGTTGTTAAGGTTTTGGTACCTCTTTGCTCGAAAATGCATGCAACATGTTGCTCATGAATGACTCATTACAACAATGGGATTGATTGCACGTCGAAGCTCAAATGAAGGAAGGAAGATTGAATTTTTGTGGATGGGAGTTGTTTGGTTGTGAATCCTTCCTATGTAAGGCTTTGGTTGGACCTAATTTCTCGAACTCCTTGATTTGCACCTTTTCTCACAAAAACAGAGCCCATTATTACTGGTTTCAAAAAGGAATTATCTGATCATATTTTTGAGGTCAGTGTGCAACATGAATCGATGGATGGCATGTTCACTTTCTATGATGTAACACAGGCACACCCATAAGGCTTGACCAAACGTTGAAGCCATCCATGCCATTTAGTGTTCCTGTGGGTTAGCGTAAGCATTGGAAACTCTAAAGTGATGTGTTCTATTAATAGCGCTGCCCTATTTTGAGAAATGGTAGGGGTGATGAAGGGTAATGGCAACAATTTATACGCTGGAAGGATTCCCCATAGGGTTGTCTCAAGTGGTTATTGTTACTCATTCAACGCCCATGATAAGTTGCAGTTATGATTCATCATTTCATGAAGCAATGCAACAATGTAGGTAGTTGCATAAGAAGATCGTTGATATGGCTTGCACCTCGAACTAGAGCATGAAAAATTGTGCTACTTGCCTTGCTATTATTCCAAAGGAGCGATGACTACAAGGGGCTCCACATGGACATCTTACATAATGATGCTCGACGCTACAATAGCTACTAAACGACATGTGTGAATGTCAAATAACTTTGTATGCATGAACAATAAACCAAAACGATCTATAAGAGGGACTTGGAAGATGTGAGTGCGATGGATGAATGGAGTATTTCAATTCAAGGTCTACGACTAGCTCCTTCCTTTCAGCGCTATAGGTCACAACACCATTTCTTAAGGACTCATACCAGTAGAAAAAGGATGTGACCCATTTCTCCATGTGACCATATGACACCTGGTAATTCACGCATTCACCGAAGTCGCAAAGTTGCACTCTAGAAGTAGCCAAGTTGAGCGACTTATCGACAACGTGAATGAGTGACCTCTGGGACCTCCAGCAATTCGATTTCCCATCCAGGTCGCTAGGTCGCACCTCCAACAATACTTCAGGGTTGCGAACTCTGCGAAATGCGACCTCCAACAAGTTGATTTCCCATCCAGGTCAATGGGTGGCACCTCTAGCAATCCTTCAGAGTTGCGACGTCTACAAAATGCAACACTACGACCTCCACCAATCACAACTCTGAAACCTGGTCTATGCCATACAAATGCGGCTATTATCATAATGTGACTTGTGCCTGAAGATATGACCTGCATGATTTAAATGAATTTATTTTAGGCACATATTAAACAAACAAAAAAGGGATGAAATTGAACAAATAAGATGATAAACACAGCTTATGGAGAAAATATCATCTAATAATAATATCCACTTCATGAGGCCTTGTGAAGAACAACATGCCACAGGATAATGCATATTCTTGGTACATGATGTGGTGGGTATTGAATTTAAAATGAACATGATCCATACTTTTATGTTCTAAAGGGAACCGATGCCAGGAATAAGTCAAGTCCATGTGGCCACCATAAAACCAACGCACACTCCAAAGTGAAGCATAAAATCTAAATGGTAAAGGGTGCTAGTGAGTGATGATCGTGATAAGAAAACAAGTAGTGTTGGCATTTTGGGTTTGTTATATTCTAAAATAGTGTTTATGTTCCCTAACATGTTATATGGGAGAATTATGACCATCATTCGAAATTGTTATGTAAATTCTATGATCTACCTTTTACCACAAAATGGAAAAAACAAATTTCATACATGAGTAATGGTCACCAAACTAAAGAGATTGTTTAAGGAGAAGAAGTGTTAGGTGTATGTGGAGTATGGAAATATCAAAGCATAGTTTCTGTAAAAAAACGATGTGATGTGATGTTGGTAATGTGATGGTGATCACATTTTTAAAACACAAGGAAATTGCAGTATAATCTGCAATGCATCTATGTGAACCTATGTGTTGCAACAAGACCACATACATTTTCCTTACTGGACATTAATGTGATTCGGAAAGGGAAGGGCCAAACAGTATGGAGGCTAGTCCATCAATTATAAAAGGACGTAAAAAATGAGCAGTTTCAACAACAAGGTCCAATTCGAAGAATGCAGTTTTGATTCGAATCACTTTAATGATTTTAGTAAGTTCAAGTGTGTTTTTCATGAGCAGTTGGGGATGCAAGCATTTAAAATTTGGCACCAATCGATTTGGAAAACCCATGATAGAATAATTCATGTGGGAATGATCTTCAACCTACACATTTAAGACTCTTTAAAGAAAGTGTAGGCAAGAGAAATGTGGTTCTTGACAATCACCCTAGAGACAATCATACAATGTGGTCATGGTAGTATCCTAAATAAGCCATTGTGCCAAACATGTCGAAAAATGTGGTGATATTCCAGTATTATCATATACTATGACACTAGTTTTGAACTCATCTCTGAATTACAAATCGTCATCATCTGATATGGACTATGTGCCGAAACAACATTGTGTCGCAAAAGAGACTATGTAGGGGTCCAAATTGGTGTTTCATTCGTAATCATTATTTTAATATTTCTGGTATTTTTTATTTGACTGCCAAAATATATGTCGATAATATATTTTTTTTGCTTGCAGATCACGGTAGAAAGCAGGAATGTGACCTATAAGAGGGGATTTAGGGTTTCCGCAGATGCCAAGCAACTAGGGTTTCAACGAAGAACACAACAGTAATATCGACAACAATGGATCAACCCCAGGGTTTCTTAAAACTCCTTTTTTCTCTTCACATTCTCTCTTCGATCAATGTACAAATTATCTCACCATAATATCATCCGTTTATGACACTAGTTGTGAACTCATCTCTAAATTACAACTCGTCGTCATCTAATATGGAAAATGTGCCGAAACAACATTGTGTCACAAAAGAGACTATGTAGGGGTACAAATTGGTGTTTCATTCGTAATCATTATTTTATTCTTTTTGGTATTTTTTCTTTGAATACCAAAATGTATGTGGATAATATATTTTATTTGCTTGTAGATCACAGGAGAAAGCAGGAATGTGACCTAGAAGAGGGGATTTAGGGTTTTCGCAGATGACAAGCAACTAGGGTTTCAACAAAGAACACAACAGTAATATCGACAACAATGGATCAACCCCAAGGTTTCTTAAAACTCCTTTGTTCTCTTCACATTCTCTCTTCAATCAATGTACAAATTATCTCACCATAATATCATCCATTATTGAGATCAATTCATCATACACCAAGGAATAGGCATGAGAGAGAAATACGTAAGCTCAAGAGTCATGAGGGCAATTGAAAGGTCATGAGGGGAGCCCAAGGGTCACAACAGGTGAAAAATCACCTCATCTCCATAAATGTGCCCTCAGGCCTCATTTTCAAGGAACTTTAGAACTTGAGTTGAGGCCAAGATAGATAAATTATTTATGCTTGAGAGCTAGAGCCACTTAGCTCTTGGAAGCTAGTAGAGTGGATTTGCAATGGGGGCTAGGGTTTTGGCATTGGGAAATGGTATGAAAAGCCCATGTTCAACTATTGGGTATTGACCAATTGCATGATATGTAATTGAATTTTTAGAGATGTTAATAAGATATTTTTTATCTTTGGCACTGATTCCCATGCTTACTCATGGTGGTTATATTCGTTGTCTGGTACTTCACCAATTTGTATGTGTGCTTTCATATATGCAAGATGTTATGGACAGATACATAGTGGTTGCATGTGTGTTTCGCTTTCGAATATGTGTTTATTTGTTACTTTCCATGTCATTGAACTATTGTGAACTAATTTGAAATTGACTTCTGGCATGGACCTATTTATTATGTTTGATGGGGTTTTAGCTCACTAATCCCTCTCATCATATATCCCTTATTATTGTCGCTGAGACTTGTTCATACCTCTTTGAGTAATTTGTCAATCTTGGGATGATTTTGTTTCATTGCCTGATAATTTCATTCTTGTCCCACTCTGACACCTTCTCATTTGATAACTAAGGGCAGAAACATTAATGGTGGCATTTGGGCCCACATACAGGATTGGCCTCCTATCCCAAATGGTGTGAGGTCTAATTGGGACTTCACACTAGGGAGACCCCTTAGTTGTTGGAACTTCTTTGGTACTTCATGGACAAATTCCCATTCTTAATGGTCATGTTCCCAATTCTGCAACTTAGGTAAGCATCAAAAGTGGCTAGTCATGGTCTTCCAAGGATGAGAGGATAGCCATTGAATTTGGTTTTGGGCTAGAGAACTACAAAATCAGCTCGATACTCCCAGGAATCAATAAAGACCATTACATCCTCAAAAACTCCTTCAGGAACCACTGTGGACCTATGTTGGCTTGAGGGGGCTTGGACTGAGGTTCAAAGTTAGTTGCGCTAACCAACAAAACCCTACACTATCGGACCTTTCGGCAACAACCTACGTAACACAGGCTATAGTCTCACCTGAGGAAGTATTGGGGGTTGCCAAAACCAGGTTTCTGCATCCAAAGGACTGTTTGATGTGTTTTTGTCAAAATTAGGGCTTTATCTTTACCTTCATGAACCCTATCCCTTAAGACCCATAAATTACAATATTTAACAATTAGCATATTTATTCCCTTCGTCGATTACGCTAAACATGCATAACATCATATAAATAAACAGATCTACATCTTCACGAATCTAATAAATATTTTTCCTGATTAATTGCATTCAACAAATAATAAACACAATAATTTCATAGATAAACCGAAATACATAGCTACACAAATAGTTTTTCAGAACAAGCCTTTATAATGCTTCAGATCTTCAATTACAATTCCTTCCAACCCTGCGCACACAGCTACAGGGGCCTACACACTCAGTTGTGAACTTACCAAGGTCTCTGCACACACAGTTGTAGGAGCCTTCCCTTTTTTCCACATACAGAATAGAAAAAACAAACTCAAATCATGCACTTCTATGCTTAGCTTTTTTTATGACTCTTCCATGACTCCCTTTTATATCCTTCTTCATTACAATACCATGGTCCACAAACCATGGGTGGGTCTCAAAACAACTTGAATCTTAACAAACTAAGGGGATTTGATTTTCTAAAATCTCCTTTGACTCCGATAAACTCACGCTACTCACGCTTTGCTCCACAAAATGCGAAGACTTTACAAGATTTAACAAAACTTTACAAAATTTGACTTAGGGGACCCCATCGCAATAGACCCCCAACACAAAGTCATGACTCGTCCCGAGTCACTCTGCTGGTGTTGCCTCAATATTTTCTTGCAGACCACTAAACTCAATCTTCAATGCTTGAATATCTACTGTGACCTTCACGGGGACGTGACAAACTTCTTCAACAAATGTCTTTGTGGTTGGACCTTTGACTTGAATTCCCATGGTTCTTTGTGTTCATTGCATAGCCTTTAACTTGCTCTGGATTGTCTATGATTGTTGGCTTGCCTCATCGGCCCATGGCTACGTCCTTGAGGAGAAAATGGAGGGCTTTTGACGCAGCTCATCAGTCTAGGTTTGGATGAACTTTCCTTCCTAAAGTCTGGTGAACCTTTGCACAGGTGCTAAGGTCCACTTTATCGCTCTGATCTCATCAAAATGCATTCGGTTTTCACGGATGTCTACTTCAATCGTCTACAAGTGTGGATCCCCCTGTAGCGAGGTCCGCATCTCCATTGTCTGCTCGAAAAATTGGCTACAGTCATTGTCTACAGCTTCCAGTGTGGTCATATCTTCTTTAACAGTATCCTTGCGTTGCTCTCTGACTTTGGGAGGAGTGGTTGGCTGCAGCATCTATTGAAGTTTTGGAATCTACAAATGCAGCTCAAACTAGAACTTTCCAATTTCCTCCTTGGATTCCTTTACCGCAGTAGCTAACTTCTTAATTTTCTTTGCTCAGGCCACTTCTGCTAGAATTTGGAGCTCAGGGAGCTTGTTGTAGACTTGGGTAAGGGCAGTCTCTAGCTGTTGATTCTGCTGTATCACCTCATCATGGTCCTGCAAGACTTGCACTTTCTCTTCAAAAATCTATTGATTGTCAGTTTTTACCTCATTGATAATCAACATCACTTGTTTCTCCCAGACACAGATCTCATCAAAAACTCCTTGGTGCAGCTCATGCAAAGTATGGATCGACAGTTCTGCGAGGTTGATACTAAGATTCTTTCATAACTGTGCGTGCTCCTAGTATTTGATTGTCTCAAAATGGATAGATCCCCCTCAAAGTCATACTAGGTTGAGCCCGGATGTGATGTGATTTATGTTGTACTAAATCTTGGCACACTCGCTTCATCCGCGCTCGCTTGTCCCTCGCTTTCCAGGATCACCCTTATCTGGACCTACAATTCATTCAGTCCCTATTGTACTTTGTCCAATACTTGGTGATATTGGTCCTCGATGTGTCCCTAGATAATTTTAGTGATGGAGCGAACAATATCTCCTATCTAATTAAGGTACCCCTCCTTGAGGACCAATGGTGTTGTACTCGCTGACTTAGCGGTCTTCTGCTCCTTGTGAGGTCTCGTGGCACTATGCTTCTACCTCTTCCTAACCCTTAAGGGGGACTCTAATTCTGCGCCCCCTTCCTCTTCACCTTTAGTTTCAACCTCGACATCAGTGTGTGTGGTCTCAGGCTCTTCGAGGTCAATAGTGACCTGCAATGTCTCTGCCTGCACAACTTTCTCCTTTAGCACTTCCTTTTCCTTTGCAATGGCCTTTTCCTTCGGCACTTCCTTCTCTTTTGTAGAAGCCTTTTCTCTCAGAACTTCCTTCTATTTTGTAGAGGCCTTTTCTTATAGTTCTACCTATTCTTTCTACACTACCTTATCTTTTTGACATGCCTTTTCTTTCTATGTTTCCTTTCCTTTGGTAGAAGCCTTTTTTGCTTCTTTCTCTTTGTCTTTCTTGGTCGTTGTTGTTTTCCCTATTTCATCTTCTGCAGGCTTACTTGTTCCTGTGCCTTAATCGAATGAGGTGATCTATTAGCTTGGCCATTTGCTAATGACCCCTAGAATCTCATCCTCTATGACTAAATATGGCAACGCATGCCATGTTCCTGCGACATCCTTCTTTGCTCGTATGGACACACTGTGAAAATATGCCTTAAAATCAATAATATTTGCGTACAACACATGCAAACTAGGTGACAACCGCGGTCGTTGGTTGATCACCATCTGAAACTCTAATTCAAACAAGACCCAGAACATATTTGTTTTAATGATACGATAAGGATCCTTCATTGCCTACAGCAAGGCGAATTTTGTAGCCTCACACAAGTATGGATCCTGTGTAGCGAACTGGTTATCCTCAGGCATCCTCCAAGCTACCATCACGTTCAACAGAATTAACCATGCATAGTGGAATGCCTTTCCATCCTCCTAGGCATCATGATAATCCTTCAGGAACTCGTGGCAGAGGTACTTGGACCAATTGTATTGGACGTCGTTGTTGCATTGTGCAGCTAAAAATACTATTGTTTAGAATCTAAATTCGGATATTCCACAATTTTCATTTTTACTTTTGTTGACGTTTCGAATCTAGACCAAGACTCGTCATCAAGACTTGATTTACAAAAAAGAGAGACAGTAGTGATAAATATGGTTATGGTCATGTGAGATGTCAAGTATGTGAGCCGACCAACCCAATTATTTGAATTAACTAGATTTTTAATATTTAATATATTCTTGTAATTTTCTGATATATTATAAACTTCTTTTCAATTTTATTTATTATACATGGATATAATTATTATAGTTTTTTATTAATGGCTTGAGTGAATTGCTTGAATACATTATTTATATTTGTTTTATGTATAAGTGAATTGTTTGTGTAATAAGTTTTTTTATTATATTTTATTTAATAAAATAATTTATCATAATGATTATGTTTTAATTAATTGTAATTTTATAGTAATTTTGTTTATATTTATTTAATTTTTGCAAGTTTTTAGTTACTTAGGAGGTTAATGTATTATTAATTTTGTGTTTCTAAGATTATATGCTTGTTAATGTATTTAACTCCAGCTAAAACCTATGCGTGAATTTGCATAACAACAACAACATTAAGAACATGTCAATAGACATCAGGTTTGGAGCAGAAAATTACAATGAGCTAAGTTTAAATAACAATAACTTAATTAACATCGATTATAACTTAAATAAAAATAATATAACCAAGAATGTAGGTAAGGATAACAATTGTAACATAAAAAACACAAGTAAACACAATGAAAAGGGTAATAAACCATATAAGAACATAACAAATATTATGGCCAATAGTATTAATGGGTAAGACAATAATATAATGAATACAAACATTATATCTGAAAAGGAAATTAAAACAACTCCTCACAATAACCTAATTAAAAACAATAAATTTATAAATACTTCTTCTTATGAGCTGAAAAAGGAAGAAATTGAAGTCCTAGACAAAGGCCTCAATTTTGCCTTAGCCCCTAAACAAATCCCAAAAGAAGAAATTATCTACATCCTGGAGGATGGAATCAAGACGCTCAATGATGAAGACAAAGAACTTGTCAGATAGGAATGCGCGGTTATCCTAAGGAAAGCAAGACCACCTAAAAAGAATCTGAACCAAGAACAACTCAGAGCCCTAAAAAAATCTGAGGAATAACGATGACATTGTCATTCTAAAAGTTGGCAAGGGAGGTGCCACTGTTGTAATGAATCATGAAGATTACATAAACAAAATGAAGGACCACTTATACAACAATGGTAGCTACAAAAAACTAGAGAAGAACCCCAACTCTAAAATTACAAGACTAGTCAAAAAAAAGCTATCAAAGAAACTAATCTAGACGAAAAATTGAAAAAACACCTTACACCTGACAGTGAAATTACCCCTCGTAATTATGGAGCCCCCAAAATTCATAAAATAGATGTCCCCTTGAGACCAATAGTCAATACTATAGGATCACCCACATATGAATTAGCAAAGTATGTCGCAGGAAAATTAGCTCCGCTGGTTGGTAAGACCAGTGCTTACATCAAAGACTCCAACCAATATGTTGAATTCATTAAAAATGCTAAGATAGATCTGGATGATAAAATCATCAGTTTTGATGTAGTCCAGTTGTTCACTAAAATTCCCTTAGATGAAGCAGTACAAGTAGTGAAAGAGGTGGTGGACCCACAAACTGCAAGATTAGCTTAAATATGTCTGTGGTCCACCTTCTTCACCTTCCAAGGGGAGATATTTGAGCAAACGTCAAGAGTGGCTATGGGATCACCCCTTTCACCTATTGTAGCCGATCTCTTCATGGAAAAGTTTGAAAAGAAGGCTCTTGATACCTACCCGATAAAACCTAAGTTTTGGATCAAGTTTGTGGATGAAACCAGTGTTGATTGGCCCCATGGGGAGGACAAACTTAAAAACTTTTTAAAACATCTCAATAGCATTTCCAATGACATCAAATTTATAATGGAGATTGAAGAGAATAATTACATCTCTTTCCTGGACATCCTCCTCATTAGAAACAAGGATGGTTCCATAGGTCACAAAGTGTTCAGGAAAAAGGCGCATACTGATAACTATCTCCACGCAGATTCCCACCACCACCCAGCTCAAAAAATGGGTGTTCTTCAAACCCTCTTCAATATAGCATGTAGAATTTCAAATGAGAGCCACACCGAGGAAGAAATCACCTACTTAAAGAGAACATTTTCCAAACTAGGATACAATAATAAAGATATCTTCAAAGCTATTCAAAAACACAAATCTAGAAACAATAAAAACAAAACTAATAATTCCCCAACCACTAGCGCCTATCTTCCATATATTCATGGTGTAACTGACAAACTAGCCAAAATTATCTTAAAAAATAATATATATATATATCAAAACCTCATTCAAACCCTTGACAACTATTAGACAAAGAATGAAATCAATCAAAGACAACCCAGAACAACTCCAGCAAAAAGGCGTTTATATTATCAACTATTCCTATGGAGAACATTATATCGGGGAAACAGGTAGGTTAGTCAATATCAGGCTTAAAGAACATAATGTAGATATCCGTAGGGAAAGAACTCATTCCTCAGCCTTGGTGGAACATGCAGGTAAGACAAACCACCATATATGCCTTGAAAACACAAAAGTCATTGCAAATAAAAAACACCATTTCAAGCGAAAAGTCCGAGAAGCTCTTGAGATCATAAAACACCCACATAACCTCAACAAGGATGGAGGCTTGGAAATTAGTAGGAATTAGACCTCACTCCTCACCCCCATGGATTAAAATGACCCTCCCTTTCTTCTTACCCTCTCTTCTTTAGATCAAATTGGCTCCTCTCCTACCATATAAAACTTTTTATAATACATTAACAAGCATATAAGCTTAGAAACACAACATTAATAATACATTAAACTCCTAAGTAACTAAAAACTTGCAAAAATTAAATAAATATAAACAAAATTACTATAAAATTACAATTAATTAAAACATAATCATTATGATAAATTATTTTATTAAATAAAATATAATAAAAAAACTTATTACACAAACAATTCACTTCTTACATAAAAAAAATATATAAATAATGTATTCAAGCAATTAATAAGAAACCTATAATAATTATATCCATGTATAATAAATAAAATTAAAAAGAACTTTATAATATATCAGAAAAATTATAAGAATATATTAAATATTAAAAATCTAGTTAATTCAAATCATTGGGTTGGTCGGCTCATATACTTGACATCTCACACGACCATAACCATATTTGTCACTATTGTCTCTCTTCTTTGTAAATCAAGTCCTGATGATGAGTCTTGGTCTAGACTCGAAACGTCGACAAAATTAAAAATGAAAACTGTGGGATATCCGAATTTAGATTCTAAAAAACCACACCACATAAATCTACAATCCAATACTATTGGTTCTGAAACTTCATCGGTGCGAAACTTCCTCAATATTTTTCCTGCCAAAATACATGCAGCAAACTGCATAGCTCCATCTGATATGGAGCTAATGGCATAGCCACGTGACTTCTTCACCAGCCCGAAGTTACTCTTCATCTGATCTGCGAGTTTCTTCTCATTCGACTTCCCCACAACGGCATTCGCGGGGTCCATGCCCTTATAAGGTAACAAGGTGATTCTATGGACCAAGATAACGTCTATTGGAATGGGCCCTCCCAGCTAGAGGCACCCATCATGAACCAGTGCCAACAATTGATGCACATAGATAGTGTTAATTATGATGCGGCTAGAGTGTGGAACCCATAACATGTTGAGAAATCTTTCACGCTTAATTCTGGCCACCCACTTCATTGGCTCAAGCCTTGTAACACCCAACTCCTCATAGTTGAATAATTTAAAATATTTTTTGGGTTCCAACTGTGGGAAGTTCACATGATCACCCAAATCCCAATCCTCCATCTTCAGAAATGGTACCCAAGCCAGAGAGTTGCCTTCCATAGGTACGTCCTCTGTAGCAATGGCATGAAGACCTTGTATTTCACCAAGTCTGGGTCCTTAGTCACTTTGGCAATGGATTTCCTAGTGGGTACATAAGGTGGTAGCTGGGTAATTCGATGCTTCTATTATCACCAAAAAATTGGTCATCTAGCATAATTTACTAGATGGATCGATGTACACCATGTAAAGTCAATTTTACCATAGTAAAATTGTTTTCACTGTGAGAAATTACTTAATAAACCACCTTTGTTAAGTAATTTATAGTTAAACCCATGAAGAATAATTAAATAAATCACTAATTATTTTATTTTCTTCTAGGAATAATTAATTAAACATTTGTTTTATTATTATTCCTTGTCATATTTGACCCAATCATGAAAAATAAACAGATAAATCATTATTTATCTTATTTTCCTATAAGAATAATTAATTAATCACTAATTAATTATTATTCTTTGTTAAATTTGACTAAATCCCTTAGGAATCATTAAATAAATCTTTATTTGTTTATTATTCCTTAATTAATTCCTTGATATAATAAATAAATCATTTATTTATTTATTATTTCTAAATAAAAGTTTAAATGTTTTTTCCCTCCTAAACAAATATAATAAAATATTCCAAGTGGTTATTCCAAGAATGGGATCAATAATATTTTATTATTTCTCATTATTTGAGGATAACTCAATATTTTGTTATAAATAGAAGGGTCTTCCATTCATTATTCACTTATGATTATTTTCATTGTTGCACTCATTGTTGTAACTCTGATTATTTTCATTGTTGCACACCATATTTTTGCTGGGTTTTCACATTACAGAGGAGAAAGACTCTACATAAGTTGAAGACGTTTGAGGATAGCCAAAAACCCATCCCATAGACGGGGACTGGTAACATTTATTTGTTCCCTTCACAGGTGTTATAATAAAATTATTACTTACATATCTAGTTTCCATTGGATGATTCAAGTTATTACTCTTTCTTTTTGTTGTTTAACTACCGTTGTAGCTTAGATCCGAACTTTGGCAGGTTTTGTTTCTATCAGTTGCTGCAAATCTACAATGTTTAGCAGCCATTTATATTGTTGAGATTGTTTTTCATCCACAATCTTAAGTGGGTTCTTTTCGTACATCATTGAGAAGAAAACACTACAACAAATTGGCGACTCCACTGGGTTTTATACTTCATATCCAGAAACCTAGGTGACCTTTGGTTTTCAACTTAGGGTTTCTTATTTTTTCAATTCTCTTAATGTTTCCTAGTCTTTTAACCCTAGATCTGATAAATTTCTAACTTCCACAAGCTTTCTAGTCATTTTCGTAAGTCATAGGAACCAGTCGTGATTGGTGAGCTCCAGTATTGCAGCAATAATGTTGCAACTCTGACGGCTCCCTTCTTTACTTTTATCAACCCGGTAGTTCGTAACAAACTTGGAAGCGACGGTGTTGTATGCACAAGTACTAGCTCTTACTGCAGGTTTTCACTTGATCAGCTAGCACAAGTTAATAGGAGCTTAAGCCAACTTCTATGAGTTCTCTGAAGAAGCTTTTACTGTGATGGCAAAAGACTAATTCTACAGGGGATATTCTACTTGCAGAAAGAGAATGAAAACTAAAATGGAACTCAAACCCTAGCAAACCCTAATTGTGTAGGAAAAGAGATGGAAACTGTCGAAATTGGTGCCATTGATTACTGAAAAGGTAAATTGCATTTATTCAAGCTACTTCTAAAGAGAAATGGAAAGAAATCATCTTTGTGCAATTTTGAGTATTTTTATGCGGATTTATTATGCTTGTGATTTGACTAATTGTGACTGTGCAGTGGTTTGGTGGCAAAGGAAAATGGAGTTGGCTTTTGCAGATGATGAGGAAGGTGTGGGGAGGTCCTAAGATGTCCCTAGCACCCTTCTGTAGACTTCCATTGTGATCAGAATTCAAAAAATCACTTGCATGAACTTCTACAGGAGGCTGCATGGGATCTATACGAGATTCTACAGGAGGAGGCCGAAAGTGGTTTTTTGGAGGTTTGAAGGTGGAAAATTGATGGGAAAAGGGAAATTATGGTTGGATGAAGGTGTTGAAGGGTCTAGGACTTTGTTGATGAAGATCAGGAATGAAAGAGATGGCTGGATTTGTTCAAAGGGTAAGAAAGCGATTTTGAAAAAAATGCAGAAATTAGGACAGTTTGGCGAAATGTGGTGAATGAGTGAAGGAATATGTGAAAGAGGAGATGGTACAGGTTGTGCTATGAAGGGATGATAATCTGGAATGTTTTTCAAGTGAGTTGCACACCTACTTCTTAAAACTGACCCAAGCAAGAACCGAAAAACAGAGTTTGTCTAATTTGACCTAAAATCTGACCTAAAAACAAAGTACTGCTAAACAGAACTTTATGAACAAAAAATTATGCGAGAAAGCCATGGAAAATGAACATGAAATGGTCTAAGCATGTGAATCCAAGCAAATATCAGTTTCTCCAACTCAAAACATTACACTAGAGATTGCATGAAAGGCAAAAACTGTGTTTTTGGTGGCAGCAGTAGTGCCTTGTCCTCAATTCATGGTCCCAAGGAGGGAGAAAGGGGATCAAGACCTACTGGTAGCCTTTTTTGATCTTTCTCTGTTACCACAACAAACTATTTAAGCAACTTGAAGCAAGAACAACTAATTTAACCATCAAAAGCAACCTATTTTACCAATGCAAGATTTAACCTAAACAACAAAAATCAGCTTATGAATGCAAGAAAAAAAATAACATATAAATACACAAAGGGGGTGTTGGGCAGCTTGGGTTGGGAACTAACCCAAGAGCTTTAGCCCTCTAGAAAAAATCAGTGCTGGTTCAAAGTTAGATTCATCTTCATTGATCAAAAAATAATAGTTACATCACAAAACCGTCTACAAAGAGAGCTCGAAAATGAGCTAATTACAAGACTGCACAAAAGTGCAAAAATAGACTATGAAATGGCTAACCTACTGAGGCCTGAAGCCTTCTTATTTATACAAGTGGGGACTCCCAACAATCCTCCTAAAATTAAGGAACTTGGCTGCCTAAACTAAAAATAATAGCAGCTTCTACTAGACTTGCTCGACTGCCCCTTTGGATCATCATTGTGGGCCTTTGAACTCCGCGCTGCTGGTGGAGAACTCCAGGAAGGGATCATTAATGCAATAGACACCCCTCCTATAACTCCTTAGCCCTATTTCCTCAAGTTTGGTTGCTAATCTGCTCATAAATGCCTGGTCCTTGTCCAAAAATTGTCCAAAAATCTGCAATAAACATTCATTAGACCATGTGGCAAAGTGACTATCCCCATTCACTCAATTGACATAAATATATTCAAAAACATGCACAAAACTATGGAGAATGGTGGATTAAATGGAAATAATAGGCAAAATGAGCCCATATAGTTACCCATTTCTGGGGCTCATCATCACCCCCCTACTGAATCGCTTGCTCATCCTCTGAGCAACTAATCCAGTTCTTCATTCTTGATAGCTTTAACAGCTCCCCTGACATCCCAAGCCTCTGAGGTGATTTCCTCTTCCCTATCATAAAAACCTTCCTTTCTGTCCACTTCCTCCCATTGCTTCTATTCTTCTTCTTCCTTAACCCCTTTCAATAGTCCTAGGAGTAGTGGCGGACTAAACTTAAGGCCAATCCAGTTGGCTTTCAGGTTTTGCATTGATTGTTTGTATAGGTGTTGAGTCCCAAACATGCACTTCCCTATATACCCTTTCAGCCTTCTTTTTCCATTTACTTCATCCACCCAGCTGTCAAATCATTGCATATTAGGCTAAAAAGAGCTCATGAAATGGTTTCCTAACTATGTTTCTAACTGTTGTTTGGTTTAGATTTTTTTGTTCAAACAGCTGCGGAAACTTGTCACTTTTCGCAGCCAGCCCAAGTTTCCGCAGCCATTTTGTCAAAATCTATGCTACAGGTGTCCAATGGATAAACCAGCCACATGGGTAGGATGCAGGTGACGTGTACATGGAGTGTGTCCTCTAAGATCAGCCAAATCATTCATAAACGATCATGGTCAATGACGGTCAAAGGAAGGGCCAAATGAGGAATTTTGCAGTGGCATGGCTCTGTTTTGGCACACGTGAAGGATTGCGTGGCATGATCCTTCATTTCTGGAGGTATTGGTACAACTGTCGATCAGCCTGTGAACCAAATCAAGCAGCCACCACTCCATGGATTCAACTGTCGTAATGACCATCACGCTAAATCTCAGACCGTGGAGATTTACGTGTCTCTTGGCAGCACAAAATCTAGGAATTAGTTATTAGCATTTGCACTTATAAATAACGCATTGACATACGCTGGATAGTTAGTCTTTAAGTTGTAATTTTGACTGTTGTTTCAGCCCATTATGCTGTACTTTCCTTTGCTTTATTTCTGCAATTCAATATATGAGAAGACAACGTTCCTGAATCCAATTTGTGATTAAGTAGTTGGCTGGCTGAGGTGACAAAGGGCCCCTGTACACCAAAACTTTGTATAGTTTCTTACTTGCTTTTGTTTACTGTTTTTGTAGTCATTACTTGTATATATTTTATGTTGTTATAATTTTCATTACTGTCCATATTTTATTTTTTCTTCATAACTGCTAAGCTGATCAGTGTTTCTTTTACAGGTTGTTGTAGGTAGCACGGGCAAATTTACATATTTTTGATAGCTAGTGACATGAGATCATCTTGTCCTTTCTGCTGATTTTCATTTATTAAGTTTAATTCCTGCATTGTCATTTCTTTCAAGTTTTGTTTTTCTTAATTACTTTTCTGCCATTTAGACATCATATTACTTACATGTTTATGATTTCCTTTCTATAGCCAAGCCACTCAATTAGTAAGGAATCAAAATATTACTTGAAGTAGTGTGATCTAGTTTTCTTTCCTGCAAGTTAGAGATTGAATTACTTATGTCATTTTCAAGAGTTGAAATATGAATGAGTAGTTAAATCTTAGTTTCCTTTTATGCAATTTAATTTCCTGCAATTTAGATATCATAATACTCAGCTTGTTTATGATTACTTCCTATAGCCGGAGTGAGTCGAAAGGTGAAGGGTCAAAGTATGGGTTGAAGTAGTGTGATTTAGTTTGCTTTTCTTTCAGTGTTTGAGTTGCTTTAAGTTCAATTTTTATTTTCTTTTTCATACAGCAGTAAGGATACTGGGCCATTGTCACTAGTTCATTGTTTTGGTACATTTACTTCTTTTGAGAATTGATTTCATTACAGTCAGTTTGGAAACCTTATTTTTTAGAACTTTTAAGTTTGGGAAATCTTTGTAGAAATCACCATTACCATCCATACTTAATTTTCAATTTCGCCATCTCACACTAGGGAATCCACAGAAGATAAACCCAAAAAAAAACTAAAAAAACTCAAAAATGACAAAAGACTAAGAAAAATGTTATCTTGCACATACAGTGCACTTCACTTCATCAGTTTATGACTCCTGGATTGAAATTTTAAATAGCAATTTAGGACATATAAATTGACCAAACATTTTGGCGGCGTTGTCGGGGAAGTGAAACTAGGAAGCCAATATCTTAAAAAAAAAATTATAAATAACAAATTTCAAGGAAGGAAAATTAATAACCTCTCAAAGTATGCTCTCCTCTTGCACATAAAGTGACCTGGAGGATCAGAAAAGAGAAAGTTATTGGTTTAATAGTTCCTTGAGTATGCTCTCTTCATGCACCTAGAGTGACCTCGAAGATCAGAAAGAGAAATATTAACCCGACTTGAAGAAAAATAAAAAATGACATGCATAGAGCAAGAGATTCTAGGGGAAGGTTTTTAGCTAGAGCCAAGAGTTCGATTTTTACAACTCCATCTACTTCAAGGAATAGACAAGAGACACCTCCATCATCTCCAACTCATACTCCTAACCTTAGGATTCCTGGAGTTCAAGAGGCAGTAGTTGAATTAGGAGACTCTCCCACGCCATCCATAAAATCTGAATTAGGAAAAGATCCTTTCTTTCCTTCTACAGGGAGACACATTGTAATTGAAGAAGTAGAATCACCTGAGGAAGAAGAGGGAGAAATTCCTCCTCGTTCACCATTAGTAGAGGAACCAGAGGAATCTGAAATCTCTGAGGAAGCTATCATGACAGAGGAGGTAGTTAACAGATTTGGTAGAGGTAGAGGTAGAGGGAGGGGGAGGAGGAAACAATGGAGGAGGTAGAGGTAACAATGGGGGAAATAGGGTGGGAGATAACTCATTCAGATTTCCTATAGTCGATGAGGCCCCCCGAGCAACAATGAAAAATATTTCACCATCTGTCCTCCCAACCTTTCATGGGTTAAGAAATGAGGATCCTAAAACATTTCTATTTGAGTTTGAGGTCGTGTGTCGAACTTATGATTATCTGGAAGACTCTCAAAAACTCAAACTGCTCCCTTCAACATTGAAAGGAGCAGCCTTGAAATGGTTCATGGGATTACTCACCCAATCCATTAAGACTTGGAATGATATGAAACAAACATTTTTGGATAGATACCTGGACTATTGCATGCCCACCAATCATAAGGACGAGGTATTCAAAATGGTCCAAAAAGAAGATGAAAACTTGGACGATCTACTTGAAAGATTTCAGTATAACCTCAAAAGAGAAAAAATGAGTAACCTCGATGAAGAAACCTTGAAAACCCTTCTATTAAAAGCCATTAGAGATGAATGGATACATATTTTGAACATGATGGGAAAAGGAGATATATCTCAACTTCCACTTCATGATATAGCAAAGCTATGTGTCCATCTCTCCAGGGGAAAATCAAAAACTGGGAAAGGGCCTAGAGATCCTTCTCTCATTAGAGAAAACAAATCTGCAACTGGATCAGTAAGTAGGGCTGAGATTGGAAATATGCTTGATGAATTCAAAACTAATATCTTAGGGAGACTGAGTGAGCAACTAGACACTCTTAAGATACACAATAAGCAGAAAGCAGAAGCTGAATCTTTGGCCATCTTTGGACCAAAATTTAGAAAGAAACATGCTCTAAGGGAATGTTCCTTGGATGCAAAAGTTGTAGAAACATGTGTGATTTGTTCAGAGAATCATGAGACCAAGGATTGTCCTTCAATTCCTGGGCTCAAAGCTGTCTTTCAAGAAGATCCAAATACAATTGAGTCTCTCTGTTTTGTTGCAATGAGACCTTGGCAGGGGCAACAAAACCAAGGGTTTAACAACTCTATGAACTTTCAAACCCCACCAAATTGGAATCCTTGGCAACAACCTTGTCCCCAACAACAAAATCCATTTCAATCATGGGTACAAGGTATGCAAAATCCTTATGGGAGATTTGCTCAATTCTATCAATATCCTCCATCTTTTCAAAACCAACAAGCTCCACAACTATCATTGCCATTTCCATAACAACAACAACCTTCTCAACAGAATCAAAATTCTCAGCTCTTGCTTCCGTTCCAACAGAAGCCAAATCAACTTCCTTCCTAGCCATTACCAAACCCCAATAATAAAAACCCTCAAAATGCTTACATAATATAAGGTCAACAATTTCCTACCTATATGATTGTTCCTCTCAATGATGTACAACTTAGATCTGGTAGAGTCTTAGATAAACCTTCTATAGATGCCCAAAAGCAAAGCATTTATGAGGAATATTCTCTTGAAGCCAATAAAGGTTCTGAGGCATCTCTTCAAAACCCAAGCACTCAGAAAGAAAAAGAAAAATAGTTAACCCCCACAACTCCTATAGTTGAGCAACCTGCATCTTCATCCACACCTCCTTTTCCTGAAAGATTACAAATTGACAAAGGGGTGGAAAAACAAATCTTGTTGCCGGACTATGATTTTCTAGATGAATTGAAGAATGTCTGTATAAAGATTCCCTTGTTACAAGCCATTAGAGAGATTCCTATTCTAGCAAAAACAATAAAGGAGTTGAGTCTTAACAGACTAGGAAGGAAACCTAGAGATACAAGAAGAATCCACCTGGTAGGAAAAATTGCAGATATCATGATGGGAAAAATTACTATGCAGAAGTATGTAAATCCCCATAGTCCAATTGTCAAAACCCATATCAATGGGGTAGAAATTCCAAATACTTTGATTGATTTAGGGGCTGCTATCAACATCATGAGTAGACAGACTATGGAACAGCTGAAACTTCCTA
>APFE030745930.1:79169-111828 GCA_000404065.3 Pinus taeda
CCCTTTATCGATAAGGTATTAGATACTTTAGCAGGCAAAAAGTACTTTTCATTTTTGGATGGTTTTAGTGGCTATAATTAAATTCAGGTAGCACCTGAAGATCAAGATAAGACCACATTCACCTGTCCATGGGGAACTTCTGCCTACCGAGTGCTTCCTTTTGGATTATGTAATGCACTTGCAACGTTTCAAAGGGCAGTACTAGGTATCTTTTCTAATCTAATCCATGATTGTGTAGAGGTCTATATGGATGATTTTTACAGTTTATGGTGTTTCATTTGAAGAGGCATTAGAAAATTTGGAAAAGGTCCTTATTAGATGTAAAGAAACAAATCTTTCCTTAAGTCATGAAAAATGCTTTATGATGTTTAGTGAGGGAATTGTTTTAGGACATCATATTTCGGGACATGGAATTAAAGTTGATAGATCAAAAGTTGAAGTCATCTCCAAGTTGCCTATTCCAAATTGTCAAAAATATGTTAGAAGTTTTCGCTGATTTACTGGATACTATAGAAGATTTATTGAAAACTTCACCAAAATAGCATCTCCACTCTTCAAATTACTTACAAAAGAGTGTGAATTCAAATGGAATCCTGACTGTCAATCTGCATTTGAAACTTTGAAAACAAGAATATCTGAAGCACCCATTTTGAGAGGGCCGACTTCCTTTCCATATTTCCATCGATGCTTCAGATATAGATCTAGGGGCTGTGTTAGGTCAAAAGGATTTAATTCCTTATGCCATTTACTACACCAGTAGAAATTTGACTCCCACTGAGTTAAACTATACTGTGACTGAAAAAGAGTTCTTAGATGTTGTTCATGCAATCAATAAGTTTAGACATTATATAACAGGCTATGAAACTTTTGTCCATACTGATCATTCTGCAATTCGATACCTAATGAAAAAACCTGTTACTAATGGCAGAGTTACAAGATGGCTTTTACTTTTACAAGAATTCAATATTATTGTGTTGGATAGACCAGGAAAACAAAATACAGTAGCTGATTTCTTGTCTAGAATCGAAAATACTAATGAAGATTCTCCTGTAGAGGATAAGTTTCTGGATGAGTATTTATTTGCAGTAACTACTAAGACTCCTTGGTATGCAGATATTGCTAACTATTTGGTTACAGGAAAGCTACCTCCACATTTATTTCCTAGTGAAAAAAGAAGAATTATTCATGAGAGTTCGAATTATTCATGGATTTCTAATGAATTGTTTAAAACAGGGCTAGATTGTGTGATCAGAAGATGTGTTCGGGAAGATGAAATACTTGATATCCTCAAGGCATGTCATGATGAACCATGCGGTGGACACTTTGCTGACAAAAGGACGGCCTATAAAATCCTTTCTTTAGGGTATTATTGGCCTTCCCTTTTCAAAGATGCAAAACAATATGTCAGAAGGTGTGACAGCTGCCAAAGAGTTGGGAGACTGACTCTTTCAAATGAAATGCCATTACAACCACAGGTACTCATCGAACCCTTTGAAAAATGGGCTTTAGATTTCATTGGACCTATTAATCCACCATCTAAGCAAAAGAAGTATATATTGGTATGCACTGATTATGTCACTAAATGGGTAGAAGCCAAAGCATTATTTGCTGCTACTGAAAATTCAGTTGTTAGCTTTCTTTATGAGGATATTTTTACTCGCTTTGGTGTTCCAAGAGAAATTGTGACAGATCAGGGAAGTCAATTTACATCTAACTTGATGGAGAAGCTGATGGAAGAATACAAAATCAAGCACAGAAAATCTACTCCTTACCATCCGCAAGCAAATGGCCAAGTGGAGTCTACAAACAAAGTGCTTGAGAGCATCATCACCAAAACTGTTCATCTACACAGAAGAGATTGGGCAGAAAGTCTTCTTGAAGCTATATGGGCCTACAGAACTACATGGAGGAATACAATAGGACATTCTCCCTATGAACTTGTTATGGGAAAGAAGTCTTGCTCCCCATTGAGTTTCAAGTCAAGACTTTCAAGATGGCAGTCCAGTTGGGGATGAATCTATCAGAAGCCCAAAAGCACAGAATGGAGCAGCTGAATGAGCTAGATGAGATCAGACAAGAAGCAATTTTAAGGACTGATCTAGTTCAACATCAAAGAGCTAAGTGGCATGATAGATACATCAAAGAGAAAAAGTTTAAAGAGGGAGATTGAGCGCTACTGTTTGATTCCAAGTTCAAAGACTTCAAAGGTAAATTTCAGACCCATTGGCTTGGGCCATATGAAATTGACAAAGTCTTTAACAATGAAGCAGTAAGAATCAAGGCCATTGATGAATTTCAAATTCCTCTTATTGTAAATGGCCACCGATTGAAAATTTATCATAAGCCACTCTCAAAAGAGGAATTTTTCAAGATGTTCCAAGAGAATTCTGTAATAAGGCTGGTGGAGAAGAATCCTTCTTCCCCACCAGCCTAGCCTTTGTTTCTTTCAGTTATATATTATATTATATATATATATATATATATATATATATATTGTATAAGCCTGAAAACCAATCATAGATTGGCAGTCTTATACAGAAAATATAGAGTGAAAATCAGGGACACCTCACACTCTATATTTTCCAAAAAAAAAAATCTCTCTCCTCTCCTTCTTTTTCCATCTTCACTCCACCTTATTTGCCATTTCACTCCATCTCCATCTCATTCACTTCACTCCATCTCATTTGCCATTTCACTCCATCTCCATCTCATTCACTCCATTCCACTCATTTCATTTTCATTTCATCAATAAAAGTTCCTTTCAGGACTATTTTCACTCAGTTAGTTCTTTTCTAACTATCTTTGTTCAGCTAAGTGGGTGTTGTCCTAGTTTCCGCAGCCAGAAACAGTTTCCATAGCCAGAAACGATTTCCGCAGCTACCACCACTCCGTTTTGCAAAATTCACAGTCAAAATGTTAGTGCAAAAATCATGAAAATGCAGGTGTAATTGAGCAATTGCCATGAAGACATGGAGCATCTCCAAGACATCAAGAAAGAATAGTTGGTTAAAAGCTATGGGCAAGAAATGACAAATTTTCCAAAGGTATGAGCAAATTTTTTTTATCAAATAACAATTAAAGTCATGATTATGCATAGTTATAAAACCATAAAAAGTTCTACTATGTGTAATGATTCAATATGATAGCTCCATTGTCCACTCCTATCCCACGATATTACTTCGCACACCATGCATTTATTTCTTAACGGTCTCATGATGGATTTTTCGAGTTTAAACTCAAGCTGACTGCACTTTCATTTGCCACCTGCGCTCATGAGATGTGACCAATCCCTCTACGGCTCCTCTCCACTGCATTTTCCATAGCCATCTATCAAAACGTGTAATCTCCCATACGCAGCCGTTAATTCAAATCTCGCCTCCACTCCGTTCACTTACCATTCCATTAAAGGTCTTCCTTTCATATACACGCATTTCAAATTGTGAAGTTATTTGTGATTGCTTACCCTCTGTTCCACTTGTAATCTGAGGCATTCCCATTACCTGCTACCGATTGCAGCTACTGCATTTTACCATAAACCCTACAACTGAGCTACCTTCCCTCTGATAAATCCTTATACGCAATTGCAT
Organism: Pinus taeda; assembly: GCA_000404065.3. NCBI lineage: Eukaryota > Viridiplantae > Streptophyta > Pinopsida > Pinales > Pinaceae > Pinus > Pinus taeda. The sequence goes on from APFE030745930.1 coordinate 82,757, forward strand.
CCTCAGTTGAAATTTAAAACAGAGAAAGGAATGGGAAAATTACTAAGGGCAAAGCCAGAAGGACCGAAGTATCTAGAAGGTTACCCTCAAGTAAAAGATTTCCTGAGGAAATCCAAATGGTTACGCTTCATCCAGAAGTTCAAAGGCTATAACAAAGAGGTAACCAAGGCGTTTGCACAGTCTTTCGATGGTCAAATGGTGGAGATTGGATATTTTAAGTTCACGGTGACCGAAACAACAGTAGAAACTGCCACAGGCTTACCTCAAGAAGGTGAGCGATGGTTCAAAAACAAAAGTGTGGATGAACAGGCATGGAGAATTATGCTAAGAAACCCAGGTATGGACACCACTGTGTTTACTAAAGGAATACATGTTCATGCATTGAAGGAAGAATGGGCCAGTTTGCTATTAGTTATCCAAAAATTTGTCACATGTGAAGGCCGCTTTGGTTCGATGTACATGTACCATGCTAGACTGCTAGTGATTTTCTTAGAGAATCAGACTCTTAATTTGCCTTATTTCTTGCTGTTGAGTTTGAAAAAGATGAGTATTACAGTCCAAAAACACATAGGCAATATAGAACCTCATCTATATCATCATGGACTTATAAAAATTCTCATTAAGGACCAACTAAGGAAAAACAAAGATACCTGGGAAAAATTCTTGATAAGAAACTACTTCCAAGAGCCATCTGAGGCCTCTGAAAGTAGTACACCAAAGACACCAAGAAAAGTAGGAGGAGAGAAAAGAGCACTCTAGTCCAAGACTCCCCTACTACAAAAACTCAAGAAGTTGGTCAACAAGAAGAAGAAAACAGAACTAAAGACAAGAAACAGAGGAAAGATAAAGGTAAAAGGACCATCCAAGAAGTCTACCAATCACCTAAGCCATCCATAGAGGAGGATTATCAACCACTGTTAGAAAGATTAGTACATCTTCAGGCTGCTATAGCAAAGAAAAAGGAAAAAAGGAAACAGAGTATACAAGAAAAGAGTACTAGTCCACCATTCTTGAGGAGAAGCCACAGGTTAAGAGGAAAATGGAATAAAACACAAATAAAACGGCCCCACTTCATCGACTTGGGTGGAGAGACACCTAAGAAAACTCCAGCTAGTCGTACTTCACCTAGTCCTCAACCAAGTATTGAAACTAGTCCCCCACATGATGAAAGCCCTTCTCGGCCAGAGCTAGAGAGCAGTCCTCCTCCTCCACTAGATTTCGAGCTCAGTCCAAGAAAGACACCTGAAATAGATCCCAGTCAACAGAAGGTATATGACTACTTGGAATCATTGGAAAAATCAGCTACAGGTCCGAGTACCACTCTGCCACTAGATGCACAAGTTTAGTCCTTAAAACAGGAGGTATTTGAATTAGAGGTCCTAAGCAGGCATATCAAGTAGGAAAATGAAACACTCAAGGAACAGAGCAAAGTAGATAAAATTATTCATGATAACACCATGCTTCATTTGGGACTATGGCAAAAGAAAAACAAGAAACTAAAGAAAAAGTGCAAAAAGTTGAGCAGAGCATTAATCAATCTCAAATTCAGATGTCTAATAAGGAAACCAAGAATGGTGGTAGCACCAAAGAAGAAGAAAAGAGGGCTAGATGTCCTAGCAAAAGCATCAAAACACATGGACTAGAGGGGAATGTCTAAATTTTGGTTGCATGAGGACATGCAAAACCTTCACAGTGGGGGTATGTTGAATCCAAACCTGCACTTCCCTATATACCCTTTCAGCCTTCTTTTTCCATTTACTTCATCCACCCAGCTATCAAATCATTGCATATTAGGCTAAAAAGAGATCATGAAATGGTTTCCTAACTATGTTTCTGACTGTTGTTTGGTTTAGATTTTTTTGTTCAAACAGCTGCGGAAACTTGTCACTTTCCGCAGCTAGCCCAAGTTTCCGTAGCCATTTTGTCAAAAGCTATGCTACAGGTGTCCAATGGAGAAAGCAGCCACATGGGCAGGATGCAGGTGACGTGTACATGGAGTGTGTCCTCTCAGATCAGCCAAATCGCTCATAAACGGTCATGGTCAACGATAGTCAAAGGAAGGGCCAAATGAGGAATTTTGCGGTGGCACGGCTCTGTTTTGGCACACGTGAAGGATTGTGTGGCACGATCCTTCATTTCTGGAGGTATTGGTACAACTGTCGATCAGCATGTGAACCAAATCAAGCAGCCACCACTCCATGGATTCAACTGTCGTAATGACCATCACGCTAAATCTCAGACCGTGGAGATTTACGTGTCTCTTGGCAGCACAAAATCTAGGAATTAGTTATTAGCATTTGCACTTATAAATAACGCATTGCTACACGCTGGATAGTTAGTCTTTAAGTTGTAATTTTGACTGTTGTTTCAGTCCACTGTGTTGTACTTTCCTTTGCTTTATTTCTGCAATTCAATATATGAGAAGACAGTGTTCCTGAATCCAATTTGTGGTTAAGTAGTTGGCTGGCTGAGGTGACAGAGGGCCCCTGTACACCAAAGCTTTGTATGGTTTCCTACTTGCTTTTGTTTATTGTTTTTGTAGTCATTACTTGTATATATTTTATGTTGTTATAATGTTCATCACTGTCCATATTTTATGTTTTCTTCATAACTGTTAAGCTGATCAGTGTTTCTTTTACAGGTTGTTGTAGGTAACCCGAGCAAATTTACATATTTTTGATAGCTACTGACATGAGACCATCTTGTCCTTTCTGCTGATTTTCATTTATTAAGTTTAATTCCAGCATTGTCATTTCTTTCAAGTTTTGTTTTGCTTAATTACTTTTCTGCCATTTAGACATCATATTACTTACCTGTTTATGATTTCCTTTCTATAGCCAAGCCACTCAATTAGTAAGGAATCAGAATATTACTTGAAGTAGTGTGATCTAGTTTTCTTTCCTGTAAGTTAGAGATTGAATTACTTATGTCATTTTCAAGAGTTGAAATATGAATGAGTAGTTAAATCTTAGTTTCCTTTTATGCAATTTAATTTCCTACAATTTAGATATCATAATACTCATCTTGTTTATGATTACTTCCTATAGCCGGACTGAGTCGAAAGGTGAAGGGTCAGAGTATGGGTTGAAGTAGTGTGATTTAGTTTGCTTTACTTTCAGTCTTTGAGTTGCTTTAAGTTCAGATTTTATTTTCTTTTTCATACAGCAGTAAGGATACTGGGCCATTGTCACTAGTTCATTGTTTTGGTGCATTTACTTCTTTTTGAGAATTGATTTCATTACAGTCAATTTGGAAACTTTCTTTTTGAGAACTTTTAAGTTTGGAAAATCATTATAGAAATCACCATCCACACTTCATTTTCAATTTCACCATCTCACACTAGGGAATCCACAGAAGATAAACCTAAAAACAAACTAAAAACTCAAAAACAACAAAAGCCTAAGGAAAAGGTTATCTTGCACATACAGTGCACTTCACTTCATCAGTTTATGACTCCCGGATTGACATTTTAAATAGTAATTTATGACATACTAAATTGACCAAACAATAGGGACACTCTCACCAAAGCCTCCCTCATTCTAGTTGGGGAGTGATACTCCCTAATCTTTAAGCTATATGACAATGTATTCCACATTCTCATGCAAGCATGAAGGCAATCATCACCAAATGATCTTTCCATATCTTCAAAATGAGTGATAGCTTGTGCTTTCCTTTTAACATAATTAGGAATAATTTGAGAATTGCTTGCAAGGTGTTGATGAGCATATATGAGAGCTGAGGGGTCTTTTGGTTCAACCCTTATCAGCAAGGGCTCACTTAACTCTTTTACCATGATCTGTTGAATTTCCATTGCTCTCTTTTCTCGTGGCTCATCCAAGAAGCCATAGCCATGAGTTGTAGGTCTCCCAATGCAACATTCAGATCCCAAAAATTCATATCTGGGAGTACCATATTGTGTAAGTAAAATTCTGCTAATTTGGTTTTATACTTAGCTAAACTAGTAGCACATAGATGCATAAACTGACCATAATTTTGGAATGGGATTGTGCCCCTTTGGGCCAATGTTTTAATTTGGAACTAGAGCCATTGGTCTTTGAGATATAGTGCATAGGATCTAGTTGGTCATCTGCACTGCAAGGCCTCCATTGCCTAGCTGGCCATGCAGGCCATCTAGGCTTCCCTTTCCTGCAACTATTGTTTCAACATGAGCACTTCAGCTGCTGCCTAAGATTCTCTTTCTTGTTACTGCTTTATCATCATTTCAACATCAGTCTGTAGCTCTTCCTCTCGCTGTTGTTTCTCTGTTGCTTCATCATCTGCTAGGGAACCTTCTTGCTGTTGATGCCCTTCCAAGATTGGCAACTTGTGTCCCCCTTGAGTTTCTTGTTGTTGTAACTACTTTTTCAGCAGTTCATTTCCTCCTGTAGTTGGGCTCTTTTGATGCTCTCTAGGTGCCTTACCATGCCCAACTCCCTTCTTAATTCTTTCAATTGTTCTTCCATGTTTCTTATTTCTTCAACTCCTTTAGATTTAGCAGTTTTCATCCAGGTGTGGGTTTTGGCCCTTTCTTGTTCTAATTCAAAGAAAAGAGGTACAACGAATTTTTGTGGGATGATCTTCCCATCTTCTAGAAGATTGTAATAGGAGCCAAAATTAGGCTGAAGGCTTGGTTCATGTATCTATTTGGCCCTGATTTCCTATTGTGACTATTCTGCTACCTTCTCTTCTAATTTATCAGTCTCTTTCAGTTTGGCCAGTGTTTCCTGTAGAGATATTTGAGCTTCCTGTAGAACTGCTTTGGAGTCCATTAGTTTGATTATTTCCTTTCAGGTGGAAGTTTTAGGACTCCCTCTCTCATAGGTGATAGAGATCTTGGAGGGGGATCCCTCCTTTTTCTCAGTAGGTGCATCCTCAATTATTATAGGTTCTTTTGATGGTGGCTGAGGCTTGCCCACCTTAATCTTGGTGCTCCTTCTGGCCTTGAAATACATGGATGTTTCTCTTTTTCTTTTTCCCTTTTGTTTTGCTGGAGTTTTCAATGCAGCAAGCACAACTTCTGCTTCTTTTTCCAATGTTTCAGGGGATGTTTCTTTCTGTTGTTCTTTCCTTTCATCTTCTGTTGTCTTTTTTGTGTGTTGTTTTTGCTTGTGTCTCTGCTATCTCTCGTAGTGTCTTCTCTTTTCCTTGTTGGGTCCCTGCCTCTCCTGTGGCAGTCTTTTTCTGGGTTTTCTTGGGCTTTTTCTTCTCAACTTTTGTTCTTTTCCTCTTCTCTGTCTTTGAGGCTATTTTATTTTCTGCCTTAGGTATTACAGTGGGTTTGTCAAGTTTCTCCTCTTCTTTCTGCTTCTCCTCTGTTTCCTGTTCCTCCTATGTTTGAATATTTTGTGTCTCCTCATGCATTTCTTTCTCAATTTCCTCTCTCTCTTCCTCCTCCTCAGTGCCAGATGGGCTGATGTCCTCAGTCAAAGTTTTGATGTCATCTTCTCTGGACATATTCCAAAAAATATCCCAAGCGATGGGGATGGTGTATGTGTGTATGGCATCTTCCACCAATAATTTAATGAGACCATGGTGGGCCAGCTGGTTTGGGACCCTTGCATTCAACGGTGCCACATTCTATCAAAGACTGGAGGAGGAAATATGGGAGATTTAGTTTTCTAACGGTAGGTAGGTTCATCCCATATCTCAATTCATGCAATAACCTAAAGTGATAACCATAAAGTCTGTTGAACCTTCCTTCACAAGTGATATATTTCATTATCTGGTAGCTGACTTCACTCCAAGGAGGAGGTAAGCTTGTCCTTCGGACCCCATTTTTATCCTCTACAGGATGCTGCTCAGTTTGAAAAAATGTCTTCTTAGCAACCTATCCTAATGTTTTTTCCTCCTTGCTCCATGGGAGCCCAAGTGGAAGACCTGTGATTCGATTGATAAAATCAGGTGTAAGCTCTAGGATTAGACCCCTGAAACTGACTGTAGCATGTGTTTTTGAATGGGATCTTAAGGACATCAAAAATTCTTCAGCCACCTCATCATCATATCCATGAATTCTTTCAAAGAAAATCATCCAATTTTCCCTGGTGAAGAGGGCTACCACCTCAGGGTGCTCATGCGATTGGTTGGAGTTCAAAGGCTCCTTTCTCATAAAACCTCCTGGCATGGTGTTTAGTGGTTTCTGAAGTGCTTAGGTGAGGAAAAAAAAACAATTTCCAAAATCAGAAACAGAGTGACAGCTAAGTTTTGTTTTTTTTCTGAACTGTAGGAGGAATTTCCCCTGTGCTCCTTCTTCTCAACACCAACTTGCAATTCTCCCTTTCTTCAAATTGTTCTCAACCTGAATTTGCTTCTTGGTTCTTGGAAGAAATCAATACGTTGACAGAACAAGGACTATTAAAAATAGTGGTTTTTCACAGAGTAAACAGACTTGCATTTTCGTTTCCTCCCCAAGATTGATTTCTATTATTACATCCCCTTTTTTAGTAGAATGTGAGGAAGAGAAAGGAAAATTTTGAACACAGAGAAGTGAACGGAGAGACTGTGTAGAACTTTAGAAAAGACACAACAGACTTTTGAATTTCTCTTTCCTCGTTTTTCTTCACCCACTACTCTAGTTTTAAGCCACCACTTTATCTAAACAAATCATATGCAGAGCAAGTTTTCGAGCCTACCTCATTCCCAGCTCGAATTTGACAAAAATTCTAAATTTTTCGACTGCAGAGTTTCTCTCTGTTTTTCCTATAGAAATCTTCCTATTGAAGGTGTTCCTGCTCCTATAGAATGCAGTAGTGCTCCTGTAGAACCCAATAGGTGAGAGGGTTTTGAAAAACTGGCAGAAAATACTAGTTCGCTGCTCTAAAGGTGGTAAACAAGTACTGTAGTCGAGAGCTTCGTAACATGAAAATGAACCAAAGGGTGGTGGAGGCTTAGACCGCACTGTACTTAATTGTTGGCGTAATCCGCGGTGAGGAGATGAGGTGGCCGGATGGGTACGTTATACCCATTCGGATCGTTGGTCCTACACCAGTGTAATTATGGTTCTTCATGCTGCTTGACCACCATCACCTCCCTTACTCCGGTTATATGCCGCCACCACTACTGGTTCTGAATGGTTTCCCTTGAGTTGACATGCCAACATGTTGACTGCATATCTGATTGGCAGTTTGAATTGGACATGGCTCAACTGAATTAATGAGGGTGTGTGAACTGAATGAGGGTGGCCAGTTAGTTGGCCACCGATTCTGCTTAATCGTGACCATTCCCATGGTTCATGCAGTTTTGAAATAATATTCATGCAATCGAGGAATAGGTTTAGCCACTTACCTACTTAGTCGTTGTTGTTGCATACTTCAGATTTTGGCACCTCATTTCCTCCTTGCTATTGCTGCTAGTGCTCTGTATGCTCGGCCTTCGTCTTATGCTGATGATTCCTCAATCAAGATCTGCTCCTTACATGCTTCATACATCGTGTTGCACTGACCCTGTCTCTCTAGTTTTCTTTTCAAAGTGATCAGCTGCTACAGGAATCCTACAGGATTTCCTGTAGTTGCTTCTCCTTCTGAAATTCAGGTTGATGCTTGATCAGGCTTAAAAAGACAGCTAACAAAGGCTCCGAATGAAAGACATCGCAGATGGAAGGTATCAGATAAGAATAAGCAAGAAGAACACTGCTACTTTATTTTTCATCTTTTTTTTCTTTTTTTTGTGTTTTCAAAATGAAAAAAAAAAAATTGTATTTTGTCTGTGCAGCGAAAGGAAAAAATAAGTGGAAGTGTGAGTGCATAGGGTTGGAATGGAAATTTAGGCAGATGGATGGTGGTAGGGAGGCTCACAGACCTTCTAGACGAATTTCCAACCCTTGAGTTCTTTTTTAAACTTGATTTTGGCCTTTCTCCACAGAGTTTCCTGTAGGATGCGAAATTTTCAGAAAAAATGAGACTGAGGCCTGGAAAAGGATAACAGTGATGGAGGGATGGACTATGAAGGGTGGATGCAGTCTAGTCCTATCTTTTTCTCTTGTGTGACCCTCCTGCAACCTGCAATTCATCCAAAAGAAGTTAGGTTTTTTCTTTTTTCCTTGTTTTTTTTTTCTTTTTGTTTTTTTTTTTTTTTTTAGACAACTGGGGTGCCTCCAGGAGGCTTTCACCCTCACTTCCTACCCTAGGTGCCTCTAAGAGGTTTTCGCCCAGGGATCTTTTATTCCTCTTTCTGTTTTTTCTGTTTTTTTCTGTTTTTTTCTCTCTTTTTTTTTTCTTTTTTCAGGGTGTGGGTGGAGTGGAGATAGGGACCTACTCCACTACCAACACTGTTTTTCCCAAATTCTCAATGAACTCTTGCTTGGAAAGGGGCTTCCTGTAGATCTTCAATCTATGCCCATTAACGAGCATAGGGATGGATTCTTCATCTATGGTCCGGATAAGGACTAAACCATTTCCATTGCATTTTTCTACTGTATATGGTCCCAGCCATCTTGTCCTCAGTTTGCCCTTGAAATCTTTATATCTTGAATCATACAGCAGCACCCAATCTCCTTGCTGGAATTTCTTTTCTTTGAGGTGTCTGTCATGCCATATTTTTCTCTGAAGTTGGACTACCTCTGAGTGGAGTAGGGCTTGTATTCTCTATTCATCCAATCCATTTAGCTGAAGCAACCTTTCCTTTTGTGCATGGCTGAGATCTAGATCCAGCTGAGCTGCCATCCTTAATGTGTTATATTCAAATTCTATTGACAGCAAAGCCTTCTTCCCATAGACCAGCTCATAGGATGTAAACCCTGTGGTGGTTTTCCAGGTGGTGTTATAGGCCCAAGTGGCCTCAACCAATCGATTTGCCCAATCTTTTTTGTTGTTGCTCACTATCTTAGTCAAAATACCTTCCAAAGCTCTGTTGGTGACTTCCACCTGTCCATTTGCTTGTGGATGATAAGGGGTGGAAGTTTTGTGCTTAATCTTGTGGTGTGTGAGCAGATCTTCAACCAAATTGGAGGTAAACTGACTTCCTTGATCTGTGACTAATTCTCTTGGATAGCCAAACTTGTAGAAGATATTTTCCCTCAAAAACTCAACTACTTTATCTTATGTTGTTGCTTTGATCGCCTTTGTTTCTGCCCATTTTATCAGATAATCAGTACACACAATGATGTAAGATTTATGCTTTGAATGAGGGTTGATAGGACCCACAAAGTCCATGCCCCACTTCTCAAATGGCTCGAAAGTCACTTGAGGTTGCAGGGGCATCTCATCCCTTGGAGTCGGTTTCCCCATCCTTTGACATCGGTCACATTCACTGATGTATCTCCTGGCATCTTGATGAAGAGTGGGCCAATAGTAACCTACCTGCAAAATTTTGAAGGCAGTCCTTTTTCTGCAAAGTGGCCCCCTCTAGGCCCATCATGACAGGTTAGGAGGATGTCAAAGACTTCCTCCTCCCTGACACATCGCCTCAAAACCTAATCTGGGTCAAGTTTAAAAAGATTGCCCCCAATCCAAGTGAATGGCGCAGTTTTCCTCACGATCTTTCTCTTCTCTTTTGAGGACAAGTGTGGTAGAAACTGTACTGAAACCAAGTAATTTGCTATATCAGAAAACCATGGAGAGAGTACTGAAATAGAAAATAAGTGTTCATATGGCATTTGATCATCCACCATTCCTTCTTCACCTGTAGGCAAATCTAGTCTAGACAGAAAATCAACAACAACATTTTCCTTACCTAGCTTATCAGCAATAGTCAAATCAAATTGCTACAATAAAAGCAACCATCTAATGATACGAGCATTTACATTTGTTTTATTCATCAAATACCTAATTGCAACATGATTAGTTGTACGAATTTTTGGTAGCTAGTGATGTAGTGTCTGAACTTGTTTAGGGAATGGACTACAGCTAAGAGCTCATTTTCTGTTACAATGTAGTTTAATTCTGCCTTGGACAGGTTTTTATTGACAAAATATATGGCATAAGGCAACTTCTCTTCAACTTGCCCTAAGGCTACTCCTATCGCTTTATTCGAGGCATCTGTGTGAATGTGGAAAGGTAGGGCCCAATTTGGACCTCTCAAGATTGGGGAAATTACCAGCTTACCTTTCAAGGCATCCAGAGCCTTCTGACAGTTGTCAGTCCATATAAACTCGGCATCTTTCCCCAAAAGACCAAACAATGGAGAGGCTAGCTTACTAAAATCTTTAATGAATCTTCTATAATACCCTACTAAGCCTAGAAAACTTCGAACATCTCTTACCTTTGAGGAGGTGGGACCCTTTGGATGATAGCAATCTTGTTGGGATCCACCTGTAATCCTTGTTGTGAAATTGTATGACCTAACACGGTCCCTTCAGTCATTAGGAATTCACATTTTTCAGGATTGAGGGACAAGTTCATCTCAATACACTTGGCTAAAACTTTTCCCAGGTTAGTCAAAGCTTCCTAGAAGTTAGAACCATAAGGGGTAAAGTCATCCATATAGATTTCCATTGAATCATGAACCAGTTCAACAAATATGCTCAGTACTATTCTCTGGAAAGTGGCAGGAGCATTGCACAACCCAAAAGGAAGGACCCGGTATGAAAAAGTACCCCAGGGACAAGTGAAAGTGGTCTTATCCCAGTCTTCCGAGTTGATTTGGATCTGGTTGTACCCACTAAACCCATCTAGGAAGGAGAAGAACTTCTTCCCTACCAGGCCATTTAACACTTGATCTATGAAAGGCAAAGGGAAATGGTCCTTCTTGGAAGCCTTGTTTAGTTCCTGATAATCTACACAGATTCTCCACTTCCCATTTTTCTTTGGCATTAGCACCAAAGAAGAAACCCATTCGCTATCAGAGATGGGGTGGATGAATCCTGCATCCAGCAACTTTTACAATTCTTCTTTGACAATGTCCTTAAGGGCCGGATTCATCCTCCTTTGAGGTTGTCTAACTGGTTTACAATATTCCTTAATGTAAATTTGATCAGTACAGATGGAAAGGTTGACTCCCTTCATCTCCTTATAACTCCAAGAAAAAGCATCCAAGTGATTCTTCAATAAGTTACACAGTTCTTTCTCCTGAGAGGTGGACAAGGATGAGTTGATCTTCAAAGTTTTTTTTGGGCCAAATTCCACATTCTTGACTGAGAGGGAGGTCGGATCAGCCACAGAGAGATCAACTAAAGGATTAGCTTGGGTTTCTTCCACCGGCTCTTCTAAGGGCAACAAACTGGGGGGTGGATTCTGAATCAAGTTCTCAATAAGATCATCCTTGGTTTGTGGACCCCCCATGGTAGATTCTATTGTACACAATGGTGCGGAATAAACTTCACCCTCATCTTCTTCCTCCAACCAGAGAGGTAAATCATGTTCTAGTAGAGGTTGGGTAGGAGGATAGAGGACTAGCTGCTTGGACATATGCCCATTCTTGATTGTCATGTTCCCAGCTCGGTAACTGATGTAGGCATCTGAAATAGCCAACCAAGGTCTTCCCAGGATGAGAGGATACCCAGTGAGCTTTGCCTTTGGTTGGAGAACCAGGAAATTAGCAAGGTACTCCCAAGAATCAATAGAGACCATGACATCTTCCACAATCCCCTTAGGGGTCACGGTGGAGTGGTCTGCTAACTGCAGTACTGTTGAGGTCCTTCTTAGGGAACCCTGAAGGTTGAGTTTGAGCATAGTGTCCCTGGTCATCACATTAATGACAGCCCCTAGATCAATCAAGGTATGGGGGATTCTGGTGCCATTGATGTGGACATTGGCTATAGGAGTCCTAGGGTCTAGATATTTCGGACAAATTACCTACTCCAACATCAGATCGAACAATTGTCCTATGACATTGATAGTTGGGGCATCTCTCTTTCACCTTCCTGGGTGTTTGAAGCACTTCTCCTTGATCATATTATTGTATATCAGCACATCCTTTATGGCTTGGAGAAGTAGTATTTTTACACACAACTGTTTTAGTTCTCCCGGAAGTTCAATTTCTTTTGGGGTCGATTTGGTGGTTCCACTTAGTCTCTCAAGAAAGGGTGGAATGACTTTGGGTTCACTTTCCTATTTTTCTTCCTCATCCTCCTTAGGAGGAGGTTGGCTATTTGGGAGAACCTTCCTAGATCATAGGTTAATCTCTTGAATCTCCATAGCAAAGGTTGGGCATGATGTTTCCCCACTATATACCTGTTGGGCCTGTCCGTTGTTAGGGTTCGGGTTCGATTGAGCAGGTATTTGGGGTTTTCTTGGAGGAGCAGGAGGTAATGGTTGTGGTTGAGCAGGTGGTGGAGGCAAAAGAGTGGGAGGAGAGTTATACTAGGGCCTCCACCCCTAATGAGGTGCACTCCACTGAGGTTGTGGCTGAGCATAAGGATGAAACGAATGAGCAACTGGAGGGGCCTGGTATTGAGGAGGATATGACCAAGGAGGGGGTGTGGACTAGGAAGGATGAGCAGGGGGACCCCAAGAAGGCATGGAAGTGGCTTGATTGGGGTTGTAATAGCTCTGGGAGGTCCCTTGCATTCCCTGCTGGCAAGTTCTGGGCCCATGTGGCCTCATTTGGTTCATGAAATAGAGTGGTTTAGTGGCTTCTTCAGCCCCTTGATATGCAGCTTTGATTCCAGGCAAGGAAGGGCACTGATTCATAGGATGGTCTTGTTCACAAACTACACTGACTTCTATAGAGTGCAGTGGGCATTCGTTCCTAGGGTGCTTTCTCGTGCACCTAGGAAAAAATATGGCCAGAGATCTCTCGGCTTCCTCTTGTTTCCTTTTGATACGCAAGGTATCCATTTGCATGGCAAGAGTCTGCCTCACCTCGCTCTTGAAATATTCCAACCGATTCTCAAGTTCGTTTCTAATGGATGAACTGGATGTGGAGGTACTAGCCAATGGTTGACTTCCCCTACCTCTCTTCCTAGCTAACTTGGAATGGTTTCTAAACACAGTCTTTATGTCATCATAAGGTAGTTTATAGATGTCTCCCCCAGCCAACAAATGGAAGGTATCTAGAAGGTCTTCAGGGACTCCTCTGAGCAGAACCAACTTCAAAGATTCAGGGTCAAGTGTGCATCTGGCCCTTTTATAATTGAGTTGAAACCTCTCTTCATAGTCTTCTAAAGATTCATCACTACCGATGGTCATACGGAAGATTTCTTCCTTGGTTTCCTTTGACCAGAAATAGTCTCGGTATTTGTTGTTAAAGGCTTGCTGCATCTGAGCCCAAGTTGTGATATTGTCTCCAGGTAACCCCATGAACCAGCGCAAGGCTGCATCCTTGAGGGTAGAAGGAAACAGCTTCAACTTCTGCTTGTCTTATACATACTCATAGGTTCGACAGAGAACAGCAAATTCAAACAAGAAAGTATCAAGATCTTTGGTAGTCAGTCCATGGAAGTGAGGTAGGGCTGAAGGACTTATGTTTTTCATTTTTGTGTCCCATTGGTCTCTCGGATAGGAAAGATACCTTCTATTCTTTCCCCATTCCCTCTAATGTTTCTGTTTTCAGCCATGGTCTCAGAAGGAATGTTTTCTCACTCTTCTTCTATTATAGGATCTTTGAATATCTATGGAGGTTCACCTATAAGATCTTCTGAATCACTGCCACCAAAGAAGAGAGAAGTGTGATTCAGTGGTGTGTTGGGGGTGTTGGGTAGGAATTTTCCTGAATTGTCTCTATTCCTACGAGGCATGAAAGGAACTCTCGTGTTTGAATTTTTGTTTTTATTTTTCTTCTTGTACCTGCAAAAACTGAAATGGATTGAATAGCAAATTGCAGCTAACTAAAATAAACCTTACTAAAATGAAAATTACAGAATTGAAATGAAAGCAGGAGATGTCTAATCTACTTTTGCTAAAATGAAATTGCAGAATTTGAAATAAAAGCAAGAAATGTCTAATCTACGCTTGTTGAAATGAAATTGCAAAATTGAAATGAAAGCACAAAATGTCTAATCTACGCTTGCAGAAATGAAATTGCAGAATTGAAATGAAAGCAGGAAATGTCTAATCTATGCTTGCTGAAATGAACTACTGAACAGAATGTTGCAGTAGAAAATAGAAGAAAAGTAGTAATCACAAATACTCTGACGCTTCCCCGGAAACGGCACCAAAAAGAGTGGTGAGCTCCAATATTGCAGCAATAATGTTGCAACTCCGAGGGCTCCCTTCTTTACTTTTATCAACCTGGTAGTTTGTAACAAACATGGAAGCGACGGTGCTATATGCACAAGTACTAGCTCTTACTGCAAGTTGTCACTTGATCAACTGGCATAAGTTCAATAGGAGCTTAAGCCAACTTCTATGAGTTCTTAGAATAAGATTTTACAGTGATGGTAGAAGACTAATTCTACAGGGGTTAGTCTACTTGCAGAAAGAGAATGAAAACTGAAATGGAATTCAAACCCTAGCAAACCCTAATTGTGCAGGAAAAGAGATGGAAACTGCCGAAATGGGTGCCATTGATTACTGAAAAGATAAATTGCATTTATTTAAGCTAATTCTGAAGAAAAATAGAAAGAAATCATCTTTGTGCAATTTTGAGTATTTTTATGCGGATTTATTATGCTTGTGATTTGACTAATTGTGATTGTGCAGTGGTTTGGTGGCAAAGGAAAATGGAGTTTGATTTTGCAAATGATGAGGAAGGTGTGGGGAGGTTCTAAGACTTCCATTGCAATCAGACTTGGAAAAATCACTCGCATGAACTTCTACAAGAGGCTGCAGGGGATCTACAGGAGATTCTACAGGAAGATCTACATGAGGAGGCCGAAAGTGGTTTTTTGGAGGTTTGAAGGTGGAAAATCGATGGGAAAAGGGAAATTATGGTTGGATGAAGGTGTTTAATGGTCTAGGACTCTGTTGATGAAGATCGGGAATGAAGGAGATGGTTGGATTTGTTCAAAGGGTAAGAAAGAAATTTTGAAAAAAATGCAGAAATTAGGACAGTTTGGCGAAATGTGGTGAATGAGTGAAGGAATCTGTGAAAGAGGAGCTGGTACAGGTTGTGCTATGAAGGGATGACAAGCTGGAATGTTTTTCAAGTGAGCTACACACCTACTTCTTAAAACTAACCCAAGCAAAAACCAAAAAACAGAGTTTGTCTAATTTGACCTAAAATCTGACCTAAAAATAGAGTACTGCTGAACATAACTTTATGAATAGCAAATTATGCAAGAAATCCATGGAAAATGAACATGAAATGGTCTAAGCATGTGAATCCAAGCAAATATTAGTGTCTCCAACTCATAACATCACACTAGTGATTGCATGAAAGGCAAAAATTGTGTTTTTGGTGGGAATAGTAGTGCCTTGTCCTCAATTCATGGCCCTAAGGAGGGAGAAAGGGGATCAAGACCTGCTAGTAGCCTTTTTGGATCTTTCTCTATTACCACAACAAACTATTTAAGCAACTTGAAGCAAGAACAACTAATATAACCATCAAAAGCAACCTATTTTACCAAAGCAAGATTTAACCTAAACAATAGAAATCAGCTTATGAATGCAAGAAAAAAACATATAAATACAAAAAGGAGGTGTTGGGCAGCTTGGGTTGGGCCCTAACCCAAGAGTTTCAGCCCTCGAGAAAATATCAGTGTTGGTTCAAAGCTGGATTCATCTTCATTGATCAAAAAATAATAGTTACATCACAAAATTGTCTGCAAAGAGAGCTCGAAAATGAGCTGAGTACAAGACTACACAAAAGTGTGAAAATAGACTATGAAATGGCTAACCTACTAAGGCCTGAAGCCTTCTTATTTATACAAGTGGGGACTCCCAACATTCCTCTTAAACTTAAGGAACTCGGCTGCCTAAACTGAAGATAACAACGGCTTCTACTAGACTTGCTCGGCTGCCCCTTTGGATCATCATTGTGGGCCTTTAAACTCCGAGCTGTTGGTGGAGAACTCGAGGAAGGGGTCATTAATGCGTGAGATACCCCTCCAATAAGTCCTCAACCTTGTTTCCTCGAGTTTGGCTGCTAATCTGCTCATAAATGTCTGGTCCTTGTCCAAAAATTGTCCAAAAATCTGTCATAAACACTCATTAGACTATGTGGCAAAGTGACTATCCCCATTCACTCAATTGACATAAATATATTCAAAAACATGCACAAAACTATGGAGAATGGTGAATTAAATGGAAATAATAGGCAAAATGAGCCCATATAGTTACCCATTTCTAGGGCTCATCAGTGACAAAGGTGGCATTTTTTTCTGAATTTTGTAGACCGGGATCCTCAGAACAGAAATCACCATTTTCAGCCCAAAAAGTGTGATCTAGACTTTAGAATGCACCTTTCAGTCCAAAAAGTGTGATCCCTGCAGAGAAACAGATCAATACCTGCGGTTTCTAGGTTATAGGGTTTTTCTCAAATCTGTTTCTGGATTTTGCTAAGAGCTGTCGATTGGTTGTCCGGCCTTTGTCTCATCCTGCTTAGGCCTTGATCCACTCTTTTTTACTCGTCAAAGTCGAATTTAGCCTACCCTAAGGATTCTAGTACACTTCCACCTTTCTAGGAGGAGTTTAGCTGAGTGAGTAGTCTGAGTTTTTGCAACACTTTTAGCCACATTTTCCATATCTGTAATCTTTTGTTTCAGATCTGTTAAGATAGGTTGCTACCATCCATAGTTTCACATTTAAACGTGTTTGGTCATTCCCTTAGGGTCCCATTGGTTTCCCCAAGTGTTACACCCATCTCCCTATCTTTTTGTAGCGATCTTCCTCTCTAGTTTTTTGTTGTTCCTACACCACTTTCCAGTAGCTTAGAGTCACTTTATCCGAGTCACACTAACATTTAGATCTCTTGGTCGTTTCAGTGTATTTCACATCGGTTTAACCACCAAGCAGTACAGTGTTTGCAAACCCATTTTGGGTGGGGTTTAGTTAATTATTTGTTATTTTAGCAAGCTTTTTTCTTTTTTACAAACACGATCTGGGCTTAATCAATTAATACACTTACACACACAAGCACACCTTAAGCGAAGGGTGCTTGGTTTACACCACCAAGCCAAGACTTAACATAATAAATTTATCTCCCCACATCATAGACAAAAGATATATTGTTAATCTCCCTTCACCATTTCTATGTCCTATGTGTCCTTCCATCGTTATGCCACCAGGGCGTGTGTCGCGGAGACTATTAGGCCTTCACCCCCAATTTCTGCTTGGGCGTATTACTCCTCCCTATCGAGTTCGATTTCATAGCCCTCTGAGTGCCCATACTAACTTTTCTCTTGGTCCTTCTGATTCTGAGCCTCCTTCACCACATATCGTCACCATGTCTGGACCCACAGCTAGTGTAGGAACCCAAATTGGTCTTGGCTCCAGTTCTATACCAGTGGTCACATCAGGCGGAACAGTCTCAAGAACCGTTCTGGCAGCCCCCATGCTCCCCTTTATGGTTGAGTTAAGTCTACGGGATCTTAACCAGTTAATAACGACCCCATACACCATGATGTTGGTTGGCCCTCTATGCTGACTAAGCTTCCCTTAGACATCCCATTGGAGAGGATCCTACAAACCATGTTCAATCCTTCCACATGTGGTGTTCATCCAACTCCATAATCGATGACTCCATTCTTCTTCAGCTCTTCCAACGCACACTCATTAGAGACACTCCAAAATGGTATTTAAACCAGCCCTCCACCTCTCATTCCATTTTCGCGACGCTTGCTAAAGCGTTCCTTTCATATTTTCAGTTACCTCTCTAATACGACACTAGTACATAGCTATTGACCACATTCCATCAATCCTCTGCCACTCGCCTTTCTGACCATGTTCAAGAGTGGCGTCGACGGAGGATCACATGTCGTGCCCCACCTTTCAAAGACTATGTCTTTCTAGATTGGTTTCTTATGAGCCTTTTATTCCCCATCGAGAAATATGTCGCATTCCATTTTCCTTAGACCAAGGAATAAGCTCTCCAGACCACTTTGAGATATGATCTGATTTATACCCAATCCGGTTATATCTATACCATCATTCTAAACCTCCCTTGTCCTGGAAGTGCCAATGCACCGGGGGCATCTCATGCCGCTGACGGTATCGTTGGATCCCTTTCACACTCTTCACCATACCCTCAGCAAAATTATGGCTACCCATAGGCGGGCACATGTTCCTCCAACATCTATGCCCCTCCTACTAGCAACATATTTATTGGGCCCCAACCCGTCTACCAAACTATTGCTCCTTCTTATGCACAGTCTGGCGCTCCAGCCCCTCAAGCATTAGTGTCGCAGCCTCCCATGCATCCTCAACCCTAGCAGCCACCGCCCTCTCAGGGTCAGGTGTTTGTGCAACAGAGTGATACCAATCCCCAAAATTCGAAGAAAAATAATAAGAGGAAGGGTAACAAGGGTAACCAGGGTAACCAAGGTAACAAGCCTAGTGAACCCCAAAGGAACCATCCTAACACCAATAACCAGCAACAGGGAGGCCAGCCCAAGAAAAACAAGGCTATTTGTACGAATAACCCTTGTGCATGTTGTGGTGTACTTGGCCACTACATAGATGAGTGTGCTATTTTACCCCAAATGTGCCAAATGTGGGAATCTCAAGTAGCTTCTCGAGGTCAACAATCGCCTCAAAATCCTATGCCACATCCACCGATAGTGCTCACAAATCCTTTCCCTCAACAAGGATTTTTTGCTACTCAAACTCATCTAGGTCAAGCAGCCCACATCCCCCAAACTTCTGGTCCTGGTGACTACCAGATCCTGATGATGAACTCTGATGAGGTTAACCCCTCCCATATCAACCTACAAACTCAGTCCCACTAGCATGACAAGCCCTCCACTTCGTCAACTACCGAGTCCAAAACCAAAGTATCCATTGAGCCTCTTATGACACCAAATGGTCCTTTACAGATCCCTCAACCTAAATTTGAGGCCATTCCCAAGATCTCAAAGGGAGCATTACATTGTAATGAGGCTTCTAACATAGCTTCCTATACATACAGTATAGTAGATGAATTGGCACAATCCCCTACTGCCATGTCGACACTGGAAGTCCTCCAATCTTGCCCTTCCCAAAAGAAAGCTCTACCAACTACCTTGGGTGCAGTGGATCCTACCGACGATCATTTGATTGTCTTCCTGATTGATACATCAGAGCATCCCCCATTGCCTTCATCGATTGCTTTCCAAATACCAATTAGAATCCGTAATGCCATCATCTTCGGATGCATTATTGATGAAGGCTCATCCACCTGTGTGATGTCTGCTGCTGTTTGGAAATAGCTAAAGTCACCTGATTTGTCCCCCTCCACCATCACTTTGCGTGCTTGGGATGGACACTCCTCCCAGCCCCTCGACATGTACGCAACTGTCCAGTGACTCTTGTAGGTAAGACTGTCCATGTCGATATCGAAGTCATCAACGCCCCTTTAGATTACAATATTCTCTTACGTCGTAGTTACACATATGATATGTTAGTCATAGCATTTGTGGTGTTCCATAAGATGTGCTTCGCCCATGAAGGGAAGATCATTACCATCAATCAGTTGACTTACTATGATCAGCATCTGTGACCTCCCTCGAGTACATTATCTCGTCAATGTCTGATAAATAGTCTTCAACTCCTTCCACTAGTGTTTCACCCGAAGTCTATAAATATTCCTCATTGTTGGGTGCCTTCCCTGGTACTCCCCCTCTCATTTCTAAACCTACTTCCATGAGTGTTTGCATGTTACAAGTGTCACAGACTGCCCTTTAGCAGTCTGGTACACCTGATCAACAGCTAGCTCCTCAGCATCCTATTGTTGCTCTTCCAGCTAAACCTTTGAACCCACTTTCCCAAGACCTCCTCCATTTGTGGGTGCCTCTCCTATGTTCCCTCCAGGAACTGTTCCTCCAGGTCTTAACCATCTAGGATCTATTCCGTTAGAGCATTATCCTGTTAGCCAGATAACTTTCATATTCCCCCCTATGGGAATTTCTTATGTACTTGTCATGGCCTCACTGGTCCTTCCTAACATGACTCTTAGGATCCCATTATGGTACATCGATCCCCTTGCAAACATTCTTCTTGGTCAGCGAATACCATATCACGCTTTGAATCCGGTTCAACCGATTCCCATGACCCCTATCGTTGCTTCAGTGCCATTACCACCTCAACAAGAACCAACTCCTGTTGCAGAAGCATCTGGTCAGGGGGGAAAATCCAAAAGGAAAGATTCGAAGGACAAGGCTCCCCAAGCTCCTTCAGCCCCTAAGGCCCAAAATCCGACACCCCCGTGCGTTTTGTGTGAATTCATTGGGCATGCCACCAACAATTGTCCTAAACTTTCTCAACTTAAACCGTTGGTTCATGAAGCGTTCCCTGAGTCAAATATTTCAAAAGTCCATGTTAAAATACTATTCCCACCTAAGAAACTCAAAACGCTTCACAAAAACCACCCTTGTGCCGTGTGTGATCTTCATGGTCATTATTCCCATTGTTGCCCTCGTCTCGATGAATTTCATGATTGCCTTGGGGAAATTCGTGAATATGAGGCCACTCGTAGTGGAAGATCTACTCCTCTACCTATGGATTCTAGCACCACTAGTCAACCAAAATAGGGAAACTCTGGCCCTACTATTGTGATCCCTCCCCCCAATGTTGAGATGATGGACACCACAGACCCCATGCTTTACCTATCATCATCCTTGAGTTCTTTGTTAGCAAACCTTCCTGAGGTTGCTATGCATGTTTCTATTGACTCTCCTTCGACAAAATCCCAGGTCTCAACATTAGTAGACCCTCCATCTACCATTCAAGATAATGTGTATGTGAACCTTCTCTCTCAGGTTGATGCACCAGGTAATGTCGTCGCATGATGTAGTCAGTATTCCTCCCATTCGCCCATCTCCCAGCTTGATGAGGACACCATGGAAGCTATGTATACCCCTGATTACCCCTACCCTTAAGTAAGGGGGCATTTATTTATAGGATTTTGAAGGCCATTTCCTTCCTAATTCTCTCCTTGCGCTCTACCTCAAGAAATTTCGTTCATATAACATCCCTTTGATTTGAATGTCTTTATTTCTGCCATGAAGTCAAGTAGCTTGCATCATCTCATATGTTGTCTTTTGCACCTTTCAAATGGATCCATCATCCACACCATATATCATCCATGCCGACGGTGCAAGTCTCTTCTCCCAGAATCTAGCCTCGGCAGCCTGGGCCATTTTTACCCCCTTACATACATTAGTCCTTTCAAACAGTGTGTGCATTGGATCTGCCACCAATAATCAGGATGAATATGATGCAGTGATAGGTTTGTTAGTGGATTCCCTCACTCATTGCATCCTTTATCTTCATGTTCATTTAGATTCCTTGCTACTTGTCATGCAATTGAATGGTGTGTATCATGTGCATAACCAAGTCCTATTTAGAAAATATCTACGAGTGAAGCTATCGTTACGTGAATTTGAAACCATTACTTTTAGTCATGTGCCTCGAGCACAAAATCACTATGTAGATACCATTGCAAACAACATTCTAGATTTGCATTTATCACATGTATACCACAGAAGATAACCATAAACAAAACAAATGGTGAACCATCATCGTCATGTAAAATGCATAATCATATTATGTATCATAAAAAATTTTGGATCCCATAACTCTAAATACATCCAGTACACCATTAACATACTAGGGGGCACATAGACCCTTACATCATCCTTTGGAGGATCTCATGCCAAGTTGGGTCAAGAACCTTGAATCCCTTTTTCAAGCACTCAAAACAAAATGGTGCTCCACAAACTCCTCCTGTTAGGGGGGCATCATTCCTACCTTTGCATACCACATCAGTATCCCATGCTTGGGGCATTATTGTTTTCCACTGGCCATCTTCTCAATTGATTAACATAATTCTTTGCCTAAATCCCACTGGATCTAGGTATGGTCGATTATCCTCCCATTCCTTGGATAGTTTGTCCTACTAACCTCTCCGGTGAGCCATATGCACATCGCATATCATAGAAATTTGATACCATATCTTCAAATATTATACTCTATGTCCACATAGTCCCCATGTTTGATTTTGTGGGTGAGGATGATTCTAGACCTACTCTAGTATTTCATTCTCGTTTTCTTCTTCCCTTAATTCTTCACCAAGAACCATCGTTCCAAGAGGCATTAAGGCCATCTTTAGAAAAGTAAGGCTACTTGCCCGAAAATCACAAACCCCAATTCCAATGGTCAATTTTTTCGCTATGATCTCCACAAGATTTAGGGCCTTTTCCTCCTCTCCAAATTCACCACATATCACTTAGAAAATGAATCCAAATTGGAGGGAAAATGTCCATTCATAGAAAAATCCCTAATTTTTCTATCGCCCATTGCGACTAGATTGAAGCTCAGTTTGGTAAACCATCAACACCGTTGGAAAGCTCTCACTGACCTCTAAAATGGGTCTTCTTCATTTTTTGATGATCCAACACTTCACCCAAAAACCATTTTTCCAAGAAGGTCGCTTCTTTGTCTCTCAAAATTAAATTTCATCATAAAGCGACACTTGTACTTTGAGGTCCACCTCCTCTTACTACTAGTTGTACCATATGTCAATTTTCTTCATGAGTAACCATCATTTATTCATGTTTTCATGGCCCCCACCTAGCCTCATCTGTGTGGCAGCATCATTGAATCACCCATGTTCAGAGCATTTGCGATGAGTCACCCTTGCATTCTTGGAGTCTATTTCATGTCCCATCATATAATGTCATAGTATTCCATCCATATTTTCATGCCTTCCATCCAGTGTTGCCCATTTTGGCCTCCCGTCATACTATCCCCATCCCCTCTGGAGTTGAGTCAGTTGTTGCCAGGTCAACCATGCACTTTATGCTCTAATAAGGGTAGTCATATGTTTGTCCCTTAGTCCCATTTCCCCATTATCCCTAGTGTCAGTCCATCAGTCACATTACTATCCCTCATGCTTTAGTTGAGGATCCTCATTGCCTCATCTATCACGAGCCCTATTCTGTCAACATCAACTCATTTATTCCATAAGAACGGCCTAGAGGGCGATGTATCTTGGTTCCAGCTTCTATTCTTGTTCAGTGACTTAGATCGATCAGAGGGTCTCATTATTTCCCTTTGACTTGGTCGTTTCATGTTCCTGATCCATACACTTGATGGTCTAGTGATGCAATAGATTGTACTAGTGATTCCCGGTTGTGTGTGAGATGTTTGAGACCTCGAGAGGGGGTGGCCCTTTAGGTAGCTCCCCACATGCCCGAATGCATACCTACTATGTTGCAGCCTCAGATGCAATTTCGCAGAGTTGATGGGTTCAGTTCCTACCAATCGCAGTGTTCATAGCATGCATGTCTCCTCCAAATGATCCATTTAGTTTTGAAGAGCCCTTCCTTGTTTATCAGGGCTTCTCTAGTTGTTCTACCCTCCCTCCCACCCATTTTTTTTAGGGAAGGGGATTTCTATCTCATGTACTCAGTGATTATTGTATTTAGTCCTGGCTCATGTTTTTACCAGGTGCATTATTTATATGGGACACATTGTATTATTTTTTGGCTCTGTTATGCCAGCATGTCATGTACCATTCAGCATGTACTTCATTGCTCAGTTTTATATTTCTGGGCGAACCATTATTTTTGTACTAAGTTATCTCAGAAGGTATGGTTATGCCTCCCCTGCCTCATTGAGGTCTGGTACCACAACATAAAAGGAGAATTACATTAGTCTCGCCCCCTCTGTCCCTATCCTCTTTTAATTCAGCTTCATTGGTCTCTCTCTCTCTCACTCTCTCTCTCTCTCTCCCCCCTTGACTCCCATGTGTTGTCTAAGTGACTGTGTCTTTACAACGTACTTCAGTCATACATTTTTCTCCTAACACTCGTACGTTGGGGGCCATTCTGTTATCACAAAAAAATTGATCATCTAGCCTAATTTACTAGATGCATCGATGTACACCATGTAAAACCAATTTTACCATAGTAAAATTGCTTTCACTATGATAAATTACTTAATAAACCACCTTTGTTAAGTAATTTATAGTTAAACACATGAAGAATAATTAAATAAATCACTATTTATTTTATTTTCTTCTAGGAATAATTAATTAAACCTTTGTTTTATTATTATTCCTTGTCATATTTGACCCAATCATGAAAAATAAGCAGATAAATCATTATTTTCTTATTTTTCTATAATAATAATTAATTAATCACTAATTAACTATTATTCTTTGGTAAATTTGATTAAATCCCTTAGGAATAATTAAATAAATCTTTATTTGTTTAGTATTTCTTAACTAATTCCTTGATATAATAAATAAATAATTTATTTATTTATTATTTCTAAATAAAAGTTTAAATACTTTTTCCCTCCTAAACAAATATAATAAAATATTCCAAGTGGTTATTCCAAGAATCGGATCAATAATATTTTATTATTGCTCATTATTCGAGGATAGCTCAATAGTTTGTTATAAATAGAATGGTTTTCCATTCATTATTCACTTTTGATTATTTTCATTGTTGCACCCACTGTTGTAACTCTTATTATTTTCATTGTCGCACGCCATATTTTTGTTGGGTTTTCACATTATAGAGGAGAGAGACTCTACACAAGCTGAAGACATTTGAGGATAGCCAAGAACCCATCCCATAGAGGGGTATTCATAACATCTATCTATTCTATTCACATGTGTTATAATAAAATTATTCTTTACATATCTGGTTTCCATTAGATGATTAGAGTTATTACTCTTTCTTTTTGTTGTTTAACTATGATTGTAGCATAGATCCAGACTTTGACAGGTTTTGTTTCTATTAGTTGTTGTAGATCTACAATGTTTAGCAGCCATTTATATTGTTGAGATTGTTTGTCATCTATAATCTTAAGTGGGTTCTTTTCGTACAACATTGAGAAGAAAACACTACAACAGCTTCTTCTGCGTTGATATCTTCAACCCCCATATTCAATTATTCCTTATCCAAGTTCAGGGGTTCCGTTGGTTGCTTGCTTCTATCCATACGACCCTTCCATCTAATCTCAGTTGGGTTTTTGCGTGGCGATTTCCGAACCAGCACTTGTTGTGGCTTCTTTTGCTTCTTCTCTCCTGTTGCAGAGGCAGTAGGTTTTTGCCTTGGTGACCTAGGTGCAGTGGTAGGGACTGGTGGTGTTGCAGTCATTTTTTCAATGCTTTCCCAAAATAGTTTCTTCTGCCACTCAGATAAATCCACCTCAAACCTAAGCCGTTGTTGCGAAAACCCCTTCTCTATCTCTTACCAATCTCGACCATACATGCAACAATCATCTCGGCTCAAACTCAAACACAAAAGCTCAAGGAAATCCTTATGGAAGCAAAGAGTTCGAATGTGGATTGGGATGTTGTATTTATAACCCATTTTGAATTCAAATCCATCTGCTTCCTCCATATCTCCTTCATTAATGCTTTTTTGGCATCATATTTCCAAATGTATTCTCATTAAATGCTTTCCCCACGCTCCCTTTAACAGAAAAATAGCCATCCCATCATCTATAGTGTTTCCAACAGATACTTTCTGGCCAGGCTACGCGGGACCCATTGTGCTAGCGCAACTCCTTCATCGTAACTCCCATCTATGCCTTTCTCCTAACTATCACGCAACCCATTTGCTTCGCCAAACTATCCTTTTGGTAGTGTAATTTATAGTCCCGCACTTCCTTGCAACTTCCTGAAGTACTAAGACTATCCTAAATCCATATAGTCATTAAGCATGGGTGGGATACCCCTTGTACAACTTCAACAAGCTCCCATTGATTCTTCCTCGAAATAGCTCCTCATTCAGCTTCGCGAGCTGAACTGCACCTCCATTTGTAATCTCCTTGAGGATGTATAGTCCCAACCAATGCATCTGAAATTTTCTTGGAAATTTCGTAGACTTGCGATCATACATCAGTACTAAATATCCATTTTTAAAGGTGTGTTTCTTAATTTGGTGATCATGCCATGCCTTTTCTCTAGCCTTTTGCACCTATTAATGAAAGCATGCCAAGAAGCGATTTTCTTCTAACTCAAGTATCTGCGTGAGGCATTCCTCCATTATGTCCCGATCTACCATCTTTGTAACTGTAGCAATCCTCAAACTGGGCATGATGTACTCCATTAGCATCATCGCTTCTTGTCCATAAAACAACCTAAATGGTGTTTGTCCAATCAACTTCTTATAATTATTTCTATATTCCGAAAGAATAGCTGGTATGCGCGCATCCCAATCGTTCCTATTCGCATCATAGATCTTTGTCAAAGAATTCTCTAGGACCTTATTAAAGGCTTCAACTGTGCCATTTTCTTGAGGATAATACGGGGTTCCTTTTTTATGATACATATGGAATTCTTCAAGCAAAGAAAAAATTGTTTCATTCAATAAATGTGAACTCTTATCTGTCATCAAAATCTTAGGATAGCTAAACCAAGGTAGAATGTACTCACATATAAACTTCACAATCATAGTCGCACTGCAACCTTTTATGGGCTACGCCTCAACCCACCTAGTCAAGTATTATGTCATTGTGATGATGTATGATGCTCTTGTCTTCTTTCCTAGTGTATGAATAGGTTCCACAAAATCTATTGACATTTATCAATTTCTTGTAACAAGACTTTCTATGTCAGAGGAAATTCATCCCTATGCGACAGCTTCCCGGTCCTCTAACAGACATCGCATGCCCTACAATATTTATTGGGATCCTTGTGCACGGTTGGCCACCATAGCCCAGCACGTAGGATCTTCTGCACAATCACTCTTCCAACATAATGTCCTCCGGCAACTGCTCCATGTGCTTCAATGAGGATACTTTGTCTTTCATAATCTGGTACATACCTATGCAGAACTTCATTTCAACCCATTTTATAGAAGTGTCCTACAATGACAGAGATATTCGCAGCCCTGACCACCAATTACTTCTTCTGTTGCATCATATATCCTTAAGGATTTGTACTTGTAGTCAAGAATTGGATTATATCTACAAAATTTTCATCTGCAACATGCACAATAAAGAGTTGTGCATCAGGCAACCCTTCCTCAAGACTTGTAGGTTCGTCGCCATTCTCAACTTGTGAAAGGTGATCTGGTTCATCATTTAATCTGCCTAGCTTCATAACTACTTCAAAGTCGTATTCCTAAAACATAAGTAACCACCTACAAATCCCCCCCCCCCCCCAACACAGGCTTGTTGACCAGGTATTTCAAAGAGGAATGATCAGTGTACATTTTGAAGTGCGCACCCAACAAATAATGTCTGAACTTTTGGAGCACATATACCATGACCAACCCTTCGTGCTCCATGGTTGAGTAATTCTTCTCCACCTTAGATAGTTTTCTACTTGCAAATGTAATTGGGTGGTCGATATCTCTTGCGCCTGGTTGAGTTAACATTGATCCTAATGCTATGCAAGACGCATCCACATGTACATGGAATTCCTTCTTCCAATTAGGGAACACTAGAATAGGTGTGGTAACCATTTTTTCCTTCAAAATATCTAATACTTTCTAGAAATAATCATCCCAGCAAAATGCCACATCCTTCTTCAATAATTTTTCCATGGGCGTAGTGATCTACGCATGTGCCTTGATGAAATTTCTATAGTATCTTGTATGGCCTAATGTTGTGCATAGCTATTTTACATTCCTTGAAGGCTCCAAATTGATAATCACTGTAATTTTTGCAGGTTCCACCATCAACCCTTGCTTACAAACAACGTGGCCCAAAAGTATTCCACATGGTATGCAAAATATGCACTTTTTCAGGTTGAGGGAGATTTTATACTTCCTACAAGTATCCAGCATTAAGGAAGACTTGCAACATGATTTTTCACTAACCCAAACATTGTCCAATGATCAAAGTAAACCTCCAAAAAATTATGAATAAATTATTTATTGGCTGCGACTACCACCCTAGAAAAGATCGTGGGGGAATTCTTAAGTCCAAAGGGCATAACTGTATACTGAAAAGAGCCCCATTTTGTAGCGAAGGTAGTCTTACTTCGATATTCTAGTGTGATTTTGGTTTGGTGATAACCTGAGAATCAATCTGTAAAACAATAAGCTTCTTTACCACCAACATTCTCTAAGACTTCATCTGTGAATGGTGTAAGGAATGGATCATGTACACACACATCATTCAACTTCCTTAGATCTACACAGATTCTATTTTTTCCCTTTGTCTTCTTTTCCTCAACAACCATAGGAATAATGTTAGGATATTCCGACACATAGGAATAGTTAAGTTCAACTTGGTCTAGTATAGATTTAGGTATAGAGTTAGGTAAAGTGTGTTTCTTTACCGTTGTACATTTTGTAACTTACAATCTGACGGTCACGATATGTAGTGATCCGACGGTTCATTCTCTCCTCGGTTTTACCGACACTTGATCCGTGGCTTGACCCCCGATTGGTCCATGAATTCTATTTAAAGCGCATGGAGGGTCATTTGTAGGTTAACCGTGCATGAGAGAAGCTTATGTAAATTTTCATTCTTTTATTAATAAATTGCCTGAGTAGCCACGTTGGCGCAGGCCGTGGACTGTTTCCCTCTCTGAGGGTTTTAACCACGTCAAAATACTGGTGTATTGATCTGTGATCTGTTTGTGAGCGGTGTCCTTTTGGTGTTCTGTCTGAGGAACTTACCCTGTAAATTCCTACATGGTATCAGAGCTATTTGAGGGCCGCGTCCGTTGGTGATCCAAATCTGAAGCCGGTAGAACTGTATGCGGCTGTCGTTTCTTAGATCTACTGTTTCTGACTGCTTTCGGGCCGAGAGGACTGCTCTGTTGTGTTCGGAGCATCTGTTCCAGTGAGGAACCCCTTTCGTTTCACGCGAAAAGGTTTCCGGTAGCCCTATCTGCGTCATTTTTAAGATCTGGAGGTATACAGTGTTTATTTGCAGTTTACTGTTATTTTCTCTCTGCTTATTTCGGTTTCGGTTTATTTAACTTTTTTTTAACCGGATCTATACCTTGCATTTCTGCGTATGCTCTTTGCCCTGCGACTCTGTGCGATCTGGGCAAATAAAAAATAGAAAGGAAAATTTTTTTCTCATGCGTATGCTCTTTTCCCTGCACCTTAGTGTGATCTCGGAAAATCGGAAACATTGAGAAAAATATTTAGTTTTTCGGCTAAAGCTAACTTTGAGCCACAAGGTTCAATTTTTTTTTAAATATTT
>APFE030745930.1:116382-135455 GCA_000404065.3 Pinus taeda
TTTCTTTACCGTTGTACATTTTGTAACTTACAATCCGACGGTCACGATATGTAGTGATCCGACGGTTCATTCTCTCCTCGGTATTACCGACACTTGATCCGTGGCTTGACACCCGATTGGTCCATGAATTCTATTTAAAAGCGCATGGAGGGTCATTTGTAGGTTAACCGTGCATGAGAGAAGCTTATGTAAATTTTCATTCTTTTATTAATAAATTGCCTGTAGTAGCCACGTTCGCGCAGGCCGTGGACTGTTTCCCTCTCTGAGGGTTTTAACCACGTCAAAATACTGGTGTATTGATCTGTGATCTATTTGTGAGCGGTGTCCTTTTGGTGTTCTGTCTGAGGAACTTACCCTGTAAATCCCTACAAATAACCCAATTCGATTCTTCTACTGACTCAATAATCCCTATTGCAATCATGTTATCTAGTTCTTCATGCACATTTTCTTTGTATTTATGATTTGACCGGTATGGTTGTTATTTCACCGACTTTGCATCTGGCTTCACATTGATCTTCATAACACCCACTATCCCTTTTATATCAAATAAATTTATTAGAAACAAGTCCTAATATTCCCACAATAAATCTGTGACTTTGTCAAATGTGTCTTCATCCTAGTAATCATCTATATTCATGAACTTCGGTTGTGCTTCCAACCCAATGTTCACTTGATTGGTCTTCAATGGTTTGAAAATGTCAAGAACCTCTATCTTAGGCCCAATGACTTCGCTTTGTCCCTCTTGCTCATGGATACTGATATTCATGGGGTCTTCCTCACCTTCTTCTGTTGTAACATTGTAGCACTCCAGAGCATGGCATAGTTGTGTACTCCAGTCTGGTTGTACCCATGTGACAGGCTCTACAGGTGTTCTGAATATCGCAGCCTTGATTTCCTGTAATGCTTCATCAATACATTCAAATCCATCCTAAAAATTGAATGTTAACAAAAATATTTCCTTCAGAACATCCCACTCGACGGTTTCGTGTCGCAGCTCTCTTTCCAAATACCAGTTCATCGCAATAGTATCCAAAGTGTGGAAAAATATATGTACCCATTCAGGTTTTTGTTCCTCTCCCCATGTTTTTGTCCAATGAGCCAAACGCTCATGCAAATCATCCTTCCCTATATATTTTACAGTAATGTAGGTATTGGCATATCCAAACCACAACTTCATCATTCTTCGATACTCCTTCTAGTCTGAAAAACTATTCTTATGTGTACCCCACCATCTTGTAGGAGTAGCCCTCAGCACAATGTCCAATGCCTGGAACCGATGCTCCTTTGGTACATCTATTTCCAGGAAACAAATTTACATCTTCTAAGTCATCATAATATGGTAAATTACATACCTTGGTATATATACATCGGAGTGATTTAGTAATTCTATTACATCACAGTGTTGATACTTCATGTAATCTATTCTGCCAATGCTCGAGCTCCTCATCCAAATTTGAGTTGCAGGAGATGTCATTTTCCCAAGTAATTATGTCATCCATCGTAGGGAACAATAACTCTTAGTTCTAAGGGAACAATAACTCTTAGTTCCTTCTTCTAAAATGTCATATTGTTCTTCTTCAGGTTGATGACTGCATTCATATCAAGCGCCCAATGAATTCCAAGCAGTGCTGGGTAGGGATTACTATCATCCACTATTTTGATTTCCTCAAAATTAGCTATAGGGAGTGCCCCTTCAATGTCTATAGTTACTTCATGTAAGCATCCTAGAGGAATAACCTTTTTTTGGTTCACCATTCACAGGTAAATTGGGGACCACTGCGGTGCTAGATTTCCCATTCTTTCCCAAGTTTGTTTAAGCAAGACATTTGCATCATATCCTAAATCTAGGATCACCTAGTCCATTTAAAATTCCCCAATTTGTGCAGTCAATCTCATCTCTCAACCAATTTTTTTACATTTGCATCAAATCCTAAATCTAGGATCACCTAGTCCATTTAAAATTCCCCAATTTGTGCAGTCAATCTCATCTCTCAACCAATTTTTTTCTTACCTTTGTCTACCTTATGTAATGCACGTTGTTCAAGGAGCGGTTTGTCATTGCTAGCGCAATTGTCTATTAACTCTTGCAGTTCCTCCACTTCTTTCTGGTCCCTTAGGAGCTTCATGAAAGTCTATAAGAAGGATGTCAACATTGAAGGATTTGTTTCCAGTGCAACAATTACTTCTTCAAGCTTCTCCATTCATGTGCTCTAAGTCTTTGATGTGGAAGCACCTAAATCCGCCAAGCTCTTTTTCACTTCCATAAAAATTTTATTTTCCTTTGCAAATTAAATCTAGCATCTTTGTTAGCAGCCTTGCACACCCATGCATTTTCTTTTGTTTTTTTTCCTGCGGTTTTATCTTCCCTGGTAGCTATACTGCTTCACGTAACTATGTTAACACTGGGCCCATCTTCACGTGTTTCTAATCTCACCATCTGGATGTTCTGAGTGGGTTGTTGGTTCTTCTTTTCTTTCATTTTCGATGAGTATGGGACAATATATTGTAACATGGTCAAATTATTGTTAATATTGGAAAGTGAGGTGAGTCGGGTTCTGACAATCTCGTGCAAAGTGTCCTGGTTCCCCACAATTGTAACAAATAGTCCATTCATGACCTCTTCTAGCTTCTCCCCCTTGTCCTCTTCCCCGTCCCTAGAATCCTCCATGTGTTGTAGGGGTTCCTTGATCCTGTTGAGGGCGTGTCTCAGCCTGTACTCCATATGTCAGATTTTTTTCCATCATTAACTCATAACTTCTACAATTCTTCTCATCATAGCTTGCAAACTTACAAAAATGGTAGAACAGTTATTGGGGAGTCTGTATAAACTTCTGCAACAAATGACAGTTGTTTGTCGAGTGTTTTCCTATTATTTTGTAGATAATGCACCATGGCACTACATTGTTACTCGATCTAGTGGTATTGTCTGGCTTTAACGGGATAAGACCTCCCCCAATTATATAGTTCTGATATACCAAGCAATGATCCTTGTCATGACTATGCCATTTGCACTTTAAGAACCATACTTCAAAACGAGTCTCATTTTGGACCTCTTTCCCTTTTTTGAGATCTTGTAACTCCATATGCAGTCTGGCCAACTACAACTGAATCTTCTTTACTCCCAATTTCTTATCCTAAATGGGAAAAGCCTCCAACTTCATAGCAATTTCCAGTGTTTCAACTTGCAATCCAACTTTCTGTTGTGACAAAGGTAATACCAAATGAGGTAAAAGTGAATAAATATACCAATCCTTATGTTGCTCAGCCGCGATCTGTAGATTATCCTGTTGTAGCATACATTTCAACCTTTGATCAAAATCCCATGCAGATTCAATCACCTTCTACTTAATTTCTTTGACCTCAGTCATAAACTGGACTTGAGACTTAGGCTTCCTGAATTCATTATTCAACGCATCTTTAGTGTCTTTCAATGAAGCAGTTGGATGAGTCGTATTGTACTTAATATACCAACTCAGTGCCCAGTCTTGCAATGTTGTGGCCAGTTGTGGTTTCTTCAAATCAGCATCTGTTATCTGTTATGACTTCCACACAATATCTACTACAAACCAAAATTGATCATTTTCTTTTGTCCCCAGACCCTTGAATATAGGCATCTTCGTATTGTTCACCATACTAAATAGTGGAAGTGGAGGTGGAGATGGAGGTGTAGGCGTGTGAGGCATAGGTGGAGTGGATGGATGTGATATACCTGTGATACCCTGCTTTATCGTTTGCAGTGCACCTTGAGGCATCTTCAAACTATTATTTTCTTTGTCGCTATGAGATGCTCCCAACAAAGGACTATACTTAGCACTTGTATCTAGATCTTTTTTGAATGGTTTCCCACTTCGCGTAGCTCCCGTCGAGCCTCGTCTAAACATCAATTTAGTGGCATAACTCGATTCCCACACAATATCATTTTAATACAAGTTTTCAGAGACTTTAGATACTTACCTCTTAGTCCTTTGAAAAAATGGCATTCAGCTTCGCTATAACTGGAAGATGTATCAATCGTGAACTCGGTAATAAATTCAACCAAAATACTATCGATCCAATAATTGACAGCCTTCGTGACCTTGTTTTTTGATCCTTCCAAGGGCTTCACTAGCTTTGGGGTCTACACAATAGGGTTATCCAGCTTCCAAGTAGGTTGACCATCCACTAGTTTATCCAACCATTCGTATAATTCACACTAAGAAGAGCAGAATAAAACTTCGTGTTCCTCTGTATACAGGTATTTTTGCAACCACTCTTCTTTCGACAGGCATGGATTCTTTTTTCTCTTGGGCTACAAACTCGCGCAGCTTCCAATCTATCCAATTTTCGATCTCCTTCTTAGTTAGTAACCACCTATGCCACATCACGCATTCCTCAAATATATCACTGTCCCATAAACGAAACCATTTGTTGGCTTGATGGGGCTTGGACCCAGGTTCATAGTTAGTTCCGCTAACCAACATAACCCTACACTACCATCCCTTTCGAAAATAACCCATGTAGCACAAGCTGTAGTCTCACCCGAGGTAGTATTGGGGGATGCCAGAACCAAGTTTCTGCATCCAAAGGACTATGTGATGTGTTATGTCAAACTTAGGGCTTTATCTTGACCATCACGAACCCTATCCCTTAAGACCTGGAAATTAAAATATTTAACAATTAGCATATTTATGCCCTTCGACGATTACACTAAGCATGCATAACATCATATAAACAAACAGATCTACATCTTCATGAATCTAATAAGTATTTTTCCTTATTAATTGCATTCAACAGATCATAAACACAATAATTTCATAAATAAATAGAAATATGTAGCTACATAGATAGTTCTTCAAAACAAGCCTTTATTATGCTTCATATATTCAATTACAATTCCTTCCAACCCTATGCACACAGCTGCAGGGGCCCATGCACTCAACTGTGGACTTACCAAGGTCTCCACACACACAGTTGTAGGAGCCTTCCCCTTCACCCAAGTATAGAATAGAAAAAATGGACTCAAATCATGCACTTCTATGCTTAGCTTTTTCTATGACTCTTCTATGACTCCCTTGTATATCCTTCTTCATTACAATACCATGGTCAACAAACCATGGACAGGTCTCAAAATAGCTTGACTCGTAACAAATTAAGGGGCTTTGTCTTTCTAAAATCCCTTTTGACTCCTATTGACCTATGCTACTCACGCTCCACTCCTCAAAATGTGAAGACTTTACAATATTTAACAAAACTTTACAAAATTTGACCCAGGGGACCCCATCCCAACAACCTATCTGCAAGTTGCACCACTCTTGTGATCTTTCTCAAAGATATTTGGAGGTTTAGCTTGAGCATGGTTTCCTTAGTCCTCACATTTATGGCAACCCCAAGATCAATCAAGGTGTGGGGGACAATGATGCCATCAATGTGCACATCTACCACAAGACTTCCAAGGTCTAGATACTTTGGGAAAATCACTCTCCCTAGCATTAGATCAAATAATTGACCAATGGCATTGATGGTAGGGGTGTCTTTCTTTCTCCTCCCAGGATTTTTGAATCATTTCTCTTTTATAAGCTCTTTTTAGATGGGAACATCTTTGATAGCTTGGAGGAATGGGAATTTAACACACAAAATTTTCAGTTCTCCCAAAAGTCCAGTCTCTTATGGGTGTGTCGGTTAGAATGAATCAATCTTTCAGGAAAAGGAGATGGATTGGCTTTAGGAATGCTCTCTTCCTTTTCCTCTTCAAGATCCTCAAGTGGAGATGGAGGTTGGTTATCTGGGAGCAATCTTCCAGACTTAAGGTTGATTTCTTGAATCTCCACAACATAGGCAAGGTAATATGTCTCTCCACTATAAACCTATTGGGCCTTCTTGTCGTTTGGGTTCATATTTGGTTGAGAAGACATCTAGGATTGCTTAGATGGATCGGGATGAATGAGTTGTGATTGAGATTGAGGTCAGGGTAGTAAAGAATGTGGTTGGTTGAATTGAGGCCTCCAACCTTGTGATGGGGCATTTCACTGAGGATGTGTAAAAGCATATGGCTGAAATGGTTGGTTGGCAGGTTGGGGTAGATAATGAGGTGCATAAGGCCAAGGATAAGGTGTGGACCATGAAGGATGAGTAGGAGAATACCAAGGGGGAAGGCGTGTATTCTGGTTTGGATGGTAATAGGAATAAGATGCACCTTGCATGCCCTGCTAGTATGGACAAGATCCTTGAGGTCTCCTTTGATTGATGTAATAGAGTTTTTCAACCCCACCTTCTACCCTTTGTTATACAACTATCAATCCAGGCAAGGAAGGGCACTTATCTATGGAATTCTTTTCCTCACAGACAGAGCAAATCTCTGTAACATTTAATGGACATTCATTTCTGGGGTGCCTTCTAGTGCATTTAGGGAAAAAAATAGTTAAGGCTCTCTCTACTTCCACTTGCTTCCTCTTGACCTGCATGGTGCCCATTTGTAGAGAAAAGGTGTGCAATATTTCACTTTTAAAGTCCTCCAACATGTTTCCAATTTCATTCTTGATAGATGTGTTGGAGGAAGAGGAACTGGCCAAAGCTTGACTAAACCTACCCTTCTTCCTAATGGCCCTATAATGATTTTTGAACGATGTCTTGATGTTGTCATAAGATATCTGATAGATGTCTTCTTCAGACAAAATGTTTAGGGTTTCCAGTATGTCCTCCCTGATTCCTCTAAGAAGGATTAACTTGAGTGATTCAGCATCAAGGGTGCATCTAGCCCTTTTACATATGAGATGAAACCTTTCCTCATAGTCTTCTAGGGATTCATCTGGTCCAGGAGTCATTCTAAATATTTCCTCTTTGGTGTCCTTGGATCTACAATAGCCATTGTACTTGTTGTTAAAGGATTACTACATTTGAGCCTAGATAGTGATGTTATCCCCAGGTAGACCCATGAACCGGCACAAGGCTACATCTGTAAGGGTGGATGGGAACAACTTCAACTTATAGTCATTAGAGGTATAATCATAAGTTTTACACCCAACAACAAACTAAAACAAAAAGGTATCAGGGTCCTCTAAGTTTAAGCCATGGAAGTGAGGAAGGGTAGAAGGGATTATATTTGTACACATTTCACCTGTAGAAAAAACTGATATATGCAATGTCCTAAAGCATAATACTTGTTCTACTTCTACAAAACAATAAGCGAAAGCATAATAGAAATCATGAGCAACATCAAGTAGAAACATGCATAACTGATCAAGAGAATTAATCACACATAACACAAGATATATCTAGGGGAAAGCACCAGCATAAAACACCAACCAGGTATTATCAATCAAGTGGAAATCCTCTTCAGAATATAAGAAGAATTACATCTCAAGCTATTCAGTTCTCAATGAACTATGAAGATATGAAGATATATCTCATGAACCACCCAAGCCTATTTATATAGGCTTTCCCTATGGTCCTTATGTAGTTTTCTCAGGAAATAATAGCAAAAGCATATTCTATTAATTCCAACATACCAAAAACAACCAATGGTCCAACTATGTATTCCTTGAGAACACTAGTTCCTCAATCATGCAAAAACTACTTGCTAGAAATAGTTAAGCATCTGATAGTACACTGTCCCACATCTGATCTCAACTGGGTCTCTGACGGAACTAACATGCAACAGTTATCCATGAGTGAATCCTCAGTTATCTAAAATAATAGTTGTCACATGCATGCAGCATTAACGAACTATATTTTATTATTTTAACAACTTGTTAAAATAATCTAACTAAACTTGACTAGTAAGAACTAAGTCAACTGATTCTCTCATTATAGAACTCATGCTTATTCCCTCAATCAATGGAGGAAACTCATGTGCATGCTCACAAAGATTTCAAATTCGAATTTCCTTAATTAATTAACTCAACTTCCTATAGATAGACTAGGGACTGCTATAAATAGGAAGGGACCCAGAAATGCTATTTTTAGAACTTTCTATTTTTAGCAGTTTCACATCTCACCCAATGTGGCCAATGACCTCACTAGCCAAACTAATATTTTTAGACATGCTATTTTTAGCACATTATAAATTTAGCATTTCTTGTTGCACACTTTTCAACACTCCCTCTCAACAAGAAAGAGATTATCAGCAACCTCGATCCTGTCTCTATGGAACTCAAACTTGCCCTTTGACAATGCCTTTATCAAAATATCTGCATCCTGTTCCTCAGTCAAAATATACTGCAACATCATGATCCTCTTGACCACACAATCCCGTAGATGATGATAGCTAATATCTATATGTTTGGACCTGTCATGAAACACTGGATTCTCAGAGAGTTTAATGCAACTCTGATTATCACAATATATCACTGTCAGATCCATCATCTGACCAAACAATCCCACTAGGATCTTCCGCATCCAGATGGCCTCACATGTAGCCTAACTTACTGCCATGTACTCTGCCTCCGCTGAGCTAAGTGCAACTGATCTCTGTTTCCAGCTATACCAAGAAACTGCAACTGACCCAAGGTTGAAGATCCCTCCAAAAGTGCTCTTCCTATTTGATGGAGTAGCTTCCCAATCTGCATCTTTGAAGCCTTGGAGCTTCACTCCCTCTGTCCACTTGTACCATAAGCCATACTGCGTAGTGCCTCTAAGATATATCAGCACATGCTTTGCTGCCTTCCAAAATAACTTGGTTGGCTGAACCATAGCTTGACTCAGCTGGTTCAATGCAAAGCATAAATCTAGTCGTGTGTTCACTAGATACATGAGTGAACCCACAAGCTGTCGATAAACTGTAGCAGCTACTACCTCACCTGAAGTAGCATCTTCCTTCCTCCATGTACCTGCTAGAGGAGTCTCCATGGGCTTGCACGTATCGATGTGGAAGCGCCTCAGTATCTCATTGGCATACTTGCCTTGAGAAACAAATACTTCCCCATCTTTCTTCCACAACTCCATGCCTAGAAAGTAGTGCATGAGGCCCATGTCCTTCATCTCAAACTCTCTTGCAAAATCCTTCTTGCAAGGCTTGATCAACTCATCATCACCTATCAAAATCAGATCATCGACATAAAGTACAATAATCAATAGCTTACCATCTACAATGATGTGGTAGCGGTTCGCATCCGCTTCACTCTTGGTGAAGCCCAACCTGGTGAAATAGTTGTCGATCCTAGTATACCAAGCACGAGGTGCTTGCTTCAGCCCATATAATGCTAGCTTGAGCCGACACACATGTGACTCACGATTGAAGGTCTCAAATCCTTCAGGTTTCTCAATGTATACCTCTTCCTCAATCTCCCCATTGAGGAAAGTTGTCTTCGCATCCATCTAATGGACCTTCCAACCCATCTGTACCGATAGTACTAGAATTGATCTGATCAATGAGTACCTTGCAACAGGAGCAAAGGTCTCATCATAATCAATCCCCTCAACCTGTGAGAAACCACGAGCAACAAATCTTGCCTTATGTTTCTCAATACTGCCATTAGCTGTCTGCTTTACTTTTTAAAGCCATCGAGAAGTAACCACTGACTTGTCCCCCGGTCTAGTGTTACACAAAAAATTATCACCATGACTTTCTACAGTTTGTGTGAGTCCATCAACACTCATACATACCTCCTTTGCTAGTCTTAAGCCTCAGCTCTTCATGTCAAGCCTTGAAAATGGGAGAAAGACCTTAAAAATATCTCAAATCCTGGTTTCCCACTTTCTCCTAGTATTGCCTGTGGTGCCACACCTGATGGTCATGTTTCCTGCGAACCTGACCGCTCTATCTATCAAGTGATGGGTGCAAACCCCTGTAAAAGTTAAAAATGCATAAGTTCATTCTTAAAAACTCACCTTGAGTCACTTCTAGACACTTCTAGAAGGAATATTGTGTTGGCAAGTCTGCTCCACCTTGGTTCATCCATTCCATAACTAGGGGAGCTAACTCCATGATATGAGGTGCTTATCCCATTGAAGGAGAAACTTATCCCTTCAATGGTGGACCTGCAACTTCCTCCATTTGCACTATAAATTCAGGCATTGGGCTGGTTGTAGGAGAGGTTGAAAGCTAAAGATTCTTGAGAGTAAATGTTGCTGGAAATTAGACTTCCTTTTTGAGCTTGTGAGAGGAGAGATCACATACCTTTCATGTCATTTGGGAAGTGAGTGAGGCTTGTCAAAGTAGAGGAGACCTCTGCTGGACCCTGGAAAGGACTTGTGCAACATCAAGGCAAAGGTTATAAAGTTCTTTTATTCATAAATTTGATACAATCAAGTTTGTTTTTCTCAATGAACTGTCTCTTATGGTTTGTTTTATGAGCTCCTTGATCTTCATAATGAACATGTTTTGTTATATGCAGGTATGCTTTGATGTGTGCTTGTTTGTGTATGGAGGTTATTAAAAGAGAACTGCTTGAAGCTGTTGGGATAAAACTGCCTCAAACAAGCGTTGGACCGAGGTAGGGTCTATTACACTTCTTAGTATTCTTTAATGAATTGAAACATGTTTAGAGAAAAATAGGTTTGCTTGTGCTCTTTGTTGCTAGATATCATTAGATACTAGGGAGATTGGTCTTGTCCGCAAGAGCGATTTATCCGGCCAACAAATTGGCGACTCCACTAGGGAATGGTTTGGTTTGGATTTTGTTTTGTCTTTGCTTTGACTTGAGAAACTTAAGTTTTTGTTTCTAATTTTGCCTCGATTGGTGTGAGTTTGGGTATTGGTTAGATCCTGGTTGATTTTTTATTTTTTGAAATTTTGGAAGAGGACCACATCCTCTGATTTAGTTACAGTGCGGACCTATCCGCACTGTTACAGTGTAACACAGAGCGGCACCGCATCTGGTTTTACTGGATGCCTGCGAACCCTTGTCAAAAATTTGAAAAACTTAAAATCCATCTACCCAGTTAGGTTTAGTTTTTATCTATAGCTGTTAGTATATGCCCAGACTTGCATTTGTCTTGACAAAAGTTCCTTTTGAGTTAGTTTTCATTGGCATTCTTGTTTGGAGTGATTTTCTAAGAAGTTTTATTTGATTGGATTGGTTTTTGCCTGGTCTTTGTAGTAGCTCAGAGATCTGAAGCCTTAGAGCCTTAGATCACCCTGGTCTCTCTGGTTTTCTTGCTGAGTTTGACTAGCTTATGAAATCTATCCGTGAAGAGACCTAGATCCCATTTGTCTCTTTTGTAAAACTTTGGTTAAACTTGATTAAAAGTTTTGAATTTCATTTTTCTATTAAAATATAATTGGATGTTTTTGATTAGTTTGTTGAGCTGAACAAATTTATCCTTAGTTAGCTGAAACACTAAGTTGAACGTCCTCAAAAACATTTCAAGTGTCTTTTCAATCCATTTTTCGTTTAGATCTCAAGATTAGATCATAGTTTTGAGTTTTTCGTAGAAAATATACAAGCTTGTTGGAAAATTTGTTTTCAATAGTTTTTTTATAGTTTTTCTAGAAATCTTAAAAGCTCTCTTAAGAGAATTGCTTATTCTTGTAGTTTTTGATTGTTGAAAAGCAAAGGGATTTTCTGTGAGTGTCATTAGTAGTCTCGTTTTTAAAAGTTCTTTGGAAAAGACAAAAAAGTTTCCTTTCAGTTGTATGTTAAGAGAAAGATTTGATTTGCAAAGCATTGCATTCTCGACTCTTCCTTAGCTAGATATTCATTGAAAAGGAAAAGGAATTGTTATCATCTTAGGTGCATTTTTAGTGTTTTGGAGTCGAGTCTTCATACCATAAAGTTTCATCTCCGCACCCATTGACTTAAGGAACAATCAATAAAATTAACGCTTCATTAAAATCAATCTAGCAATCATTTTATTTTCTAGGACTCTTTTCACCAACATAGCTTAGGCTAGTATCTTGGAGTAGGGAGTAATTAACTCTCCAAGGTAGTTTAAACAAACAAGTAGTCGATCTTGCGGTAGGAAGAAAATCCAATTGTTACATCTATGCTCCGGGAAAGCTCCTCTTAAAGGAGAAGCATGAGATCATATCCGAACCAATGTGGGAATCAATCCTTCCTCATTGGGAACGATAGAAGATATTCACGTATTAAAAACAGTAAACCTTGGATTAACCATTGTCGAGGAGCCCGGGGTCACTTATTGGTAAACCTTGGATTATGTCAAGGAGCCTTCAAGGGGATTGAGCTTGTTACTCTTCCCTTGCGTGCGTATTGGATCGTAGATTGTCCCCCCAGGTATATTTGTTTCTGTTGGTGACCTTAGTGACCATAATCTTTAGGATTCTTTCCTAGGTGACGGTGGAGGGAAGATCCCACTGTACCTGGAGCATACGTCGACTAGACTCACTTGGACTCTCTGGGGGGTTATATTCACTCGAGACGGTTATAGTGGAGAAACTTGTGCCAGTCTGTTTCATTAAGCAGGTTGTCGAGATAACTGTTCCAAATGCCATTTCTGTATTGAATTCTGAGACGTTGGATTTCATCACCAACTAGTGTTTTCGATTCGGAAAGATATTGTTTGTGTGTGGTTTGGTTTCCTAGATTTGTTAGGTGTGTGCTTCAAATTGTTTGGTTCTTTAGAGACTTTAGGTGTTTTTCTTGAGATTTTTCTTTGTTTTCGTGTGAAGTAATTAGATTAATCGTGGCTAAATTACCGAGACAATCTCGTCAACTACGGGGGCAGCCTCCTGAATATATACCAAGTCAACTGGAAGGGAGTGAAAGTAGGGTTGGGTCACCGGAGGCCGGAGAGTCTTCGTTGATTGTACATCCTAATTATCTAGTGCAAGCAACAGAACATATTTCTGAACCGATTTCATTTTCTGAGGCTACTGGTAGTATCACTCCTACTAGCTCGTTAGCCGAAGAACCTGAAATCTCTGAACCTGAAACTGAAATTACTGCCACTCCATCTTCAGGATTTGCTTCTCCTATTTATAGTGGTCCTAGCTCACCCAGAGTAGAAAATATTATTACCGAGAATCTTCCTTCGGGAATTATTTCCATTGAAGAAATTGTAAGTGAGAGTCCGAAAGAAGGTATAAGCATCCTTGAAAATCAACCGACTATTGAATTTAGGGAGCGTGAATCTATTTTCTACAGTCCCATTAGAGGTGACGCTTGGTATATTTCGTTGACCAATTTCTTAGAAAATCCAGGTCTCGCGTCTTCACCACCTCGATTTCCTTTTCATCGAACACCCAGAGGTTATTATCCTCCCTTGAATATGTCGAGACAGTCATCCTTGTTTACTCAGATGCCAGAAAATGTTTTACACGGCGGTCCTTCTGTTCCTCCTGGATATCAGTCCGTATCTGGTACGTTTTCAGGAGCTTCTCCTCGACCCATCGATTATGCCGTATCTCCTGGTCATAATGGAACTAAACCGTTAAGTGTTGAAGAGATTCTTATGATGTCTGGTACTACTCCTAATCCGCAACCTCAAGGTAGTTCGATACCGTCTGGGGGGCAGCCGCAAGGTACTACAATACCGCCTGGGGGGCAACCCCAAGGCATTCCGTTACCGCCTGGGGGGCAACCTCAAGGACAGTATGTTCCTACAGGACAATATTTTCCTCAAGGTCAACCCCAGTACCAATATGTACCTCAAGGTCAACCCCAGTATCAATATACACCTCAAAGTGAATACCAGCCTCAAGGTCAGTACCAACCCCAAGGTCAATACCAACCGCAAGGTCAGTACCAACCCCAAGGTCAGTACCAACCTCAGGGTCAATATCAACCTCAAGGTTTTCAACCACCTTCAAGTCAATCATTTGTTCAAGGACTAGAAAATGTACCATATAATTATCAATCTTACACTCAACTTGGTTTTGGTCGTTAATACGTTCAACCTGTTATGGGTCCATACCCCGGAATGAATGTGGTGTGGGATCAACAGACTCCGCAACCCAGTGTGCAGTTGTCATCTCAATATGGATAGTCTTTTGTTTCTGGTTCACCCCAGCAACCTGTCCAGCCTATTACTCAAACTGCTACACCTGGGGTAATTCAACAGTCTAGGCCTAGATCGCCATGAACTCCGTCCCAAACGTCTACTGCAACTACTGCAGCTTCTGTTCAATCCACTCCACCCATTTCTGGAGTATCAACGGCTCCAGTTTCTACTGTTCCTGTATCAACTCCTCAGGCCTCTTTACCCCAGTCTAGAACTACAATCCAGACTCTGGTTTCCATGCCTATAGGACAACCTGGGCCTAGTACGGTTGTTACAAGTCAACCACAATTTATTTATCAACCGTACCAGGGGTAGTACCAATACGGGCCCACTGTGCAGAACTCAGCTTATCAGTATCAATCGTACCCTGGGTACACATATCAACAACCTCAACAACCCCAGTATGGTCCGGTTAATCCTAGTTTTCTAGGAGGATATAATATCCCAAATGCGAATCCGATACCAAGCTATCCTGGATATCCTCCTCCTGGGGCTGGTCTTATGACCCCAAGTTTTCAGGACCCGAACCGTCAGTTACCATTTATAGAAAATTTAGATTTGCCTGACTTGTTGTGCCTTACGAACAATCCCATCAATTATCTTCCATTTTGGCCGCCAATGCCGAATAAGTTACCCAGTGACATACCAAAGTTTGAGGGCAAGCCAGGAGAAGATCCATCTAATCATGTGATGACTTACCATCTCTGGTGTGCATCGAATTCCATTATAGATGATTCCATTCGTCTTCATCTTTTTCAACGCGCTTTGATTGGTCTTGCAGTGAAGTGGTACATTGAGTTGCCACAAGGCTCTTTTTATAATTTTAGTCAGTTAGCCACTTCCTTCCTTACTCATTTTCAGCTGCCAGTCTGATATGACAATGGCACGGAATTATTAACTTCGTTAAAGCAGTCGACATCCACTTATATTTCAGATCATGTTCACGAATGGCGACATCGATGTCATTTAGTGAAAGTTTTTATC
Source organism: Pinus taeda (assembly GCA_000404065.3). Taxonomy (NCBI): domain Eukaryota; kingdom Viridiplantae; phylum Streptophyta; class Pinopsida; order Pinales; family Pinaceae; genus Pinus; species Pinus taeda. The sequence continues at coordinate 131,245 of APFE030745930.1, forward strand.
CCAGACCAAATTTTGGCAGAATGGTTTGTGAAATCATTATTACCCAAAATAACTGAAGATGTAGCTAAGGCAAGGGTAGTTACAGAAGAGCAAGTAACTTCTCAAGCTCAGTACCTTGACTTAGTTTATACACAGTCAGGTACGTTGCATGAGAAAATCCCCGACCTTCCGAAACAAAATCAAATAGCTGCACCTCCCTCAGGGTCTCATGCCGCTGACGGTATGATTGGTACTGTTAATACCAAAAGTAAGAAGAAATCATCCAAGAATTCTTCTCCTATAATAACTTTACCAGATTCCCCTAAGGGAGAGTCTTCACCTGAAATTTTTGTCGATGTTCATGTCATAGAATCATCCACGACCAAATCAAAATCTAACAACAAGAAGAAAGGTAAGAAGAAGAATAAGCAGAACTCAAAGGAGAAAACTGATAAACCTAAATCTACTGACGAGAAATGAAAACCTCGATATCCTTGTCTCATTTGCGATGAGGAGCAGTTTATAAGGGATTGTCCGCATCGTGCTGAGGTTGCGAAAATCATCAAAGGTTCACAAACACCCATTGTTTTGAAGGATCCTTTTCCAAATCAAGACAGTAAAATGATAGGTTCTTCCTCTAGTGCCTCGGAAGAGCCCATAATGATGATGTCCCATGTAAGGATTGCGACACGATCGCAAAATTACGGGAGTAAAAGTCCTCTTGGTGGAAAGGAAGTCGAATCTTCTAATTACAATCCATCAACCTCAGCTCCATCTGATTTCGATCCACTATAGATCGAGAAACCAAATCCCGACTTAGTAATCAAACCACCCGCTAAGGGTATACTTCGAAAGTCAGCTTTCAATCCACATGCGAGAGCTACTAAGAACTATAACATTGTTGAATATTTAGCTGTTTCACCTTTAGCAATGTCGGCTTTGGAAGTGCTGCAATCTTGTCCAGCATAGCGTAAAATGCTACTGTCGGCTATAGGAGCTGTTGATATTCAAGACGCAAACCTCATAGTCTTCGATTTAGAAAATAGTACACCTCGTCTTCCTCATCAAATGGCTTTCTAGATTCCGGTGTTAGTCAAAAACAGACCTTGTTTTAGGACTATAATTGATGAGGGAGCTTCTATGTGTATTATGTCGATACAGTGTTGGAAAACCCTTCGTTCTCCTACACTTAATCAATCCCCGACAGTTTTAAAGGCCTTTGACGGCTGAGGGTGTCATCCTTATGACATTCTACAGGACTTTCCTATAGGGGTTGAAGGGAAAGTCGTTAATCTAGATGTGGAGGTGGTTGATGCCCCTCTAGATTACAACCTTCTTTTGGGTCGTAGCTGGTCTTATGCCATGACTGCTATTGTTTCATCAGTCTTTCGGCTTATTAAGTTCCCTCATAATGGAAAGATTGTAACGATAGATCAGTTAACTTATTTCTCGTCCGACCCACCCTCTCCTGAGAGTATTCAACATGTTGGAAAAACTACTATCCCTTATAAGGATGTTGGAGTAGGATTAGTTAAAGATTCGGGTTTACTTGGAACTTTTTCATTTCCTCCTCCCAACATACAGTCTCCTTTCACAACCATTCATATGATTTCGTCAGAATCCATTGTTCTTGACGATCCTTGGATCGTTCCTTTCGATTCCGAGGTGGACTCTCTTGGCGATGCCATGCCTTTGAGTCCCTTTGAAGTTTCTTATCAGGCAGTACAGTCGTTTTCTGACTCAAATTCAACCAACCCTGATCTAGTGAATGAGATCAATTGGAAATCACTTTCAATCTCAACCTCAGAGTCAACAAACTTTTCAGAAACTGTTCACACTGATGAACAAATTCGGGAACTGTTGTCTGTTGATGCATTACCATGGGTAGATATTCATCATCGGTCTTTGTTTTTACCCGAGATTGATTTTCACAATGATTTTTCATCCATTTTTACCGTTGAATATGTCAAAGAACCCCAGAATCCATTGAAACATCCTGATTCTGAAAAAATTCTAGCCAATATTTCTCGCACGGTTCCTATCGACATTTCAGTCAAACCTGGGATTGTTGAAAACATTCACATAGGTGCTTCTTGTACAGACATTGAAGTCAACACATATAAAGCCCGATTTCAAGAATTTTGTGACGTGTTTGCTTGGTCCTATGAGGAAATGCCAGGAATTGATCCTTCAATCATTTTTCATGAGATCAAAACTACCTGGATGCTAAACTTGTCTGGCAACGGTTGCATCAAATACACCCATGAAAAGATGTTGCCATCAAAACCGAAGTTGAGAAATTACTTAAAGCAGGTTTCATTTATCCAATTCCTTTAACAGATTGGGTATTGAATATTGTTCCAGTTAATAAAAAACAAGGGACAATAAGAATATGCATCGACTATAGGGATATTAATCATGCTTGTCCAAAGGACAATTATCCCACGCCTTATATCGATCAAATTATCGATGATTGTGCCGGCAGTGAAATTTTCTCCTTTATGGATGGTTTTTCGGTTATAGTCAAATTAACATTCTACCTGCAGATCAACCAAAAACGGCATTCATCTGTCCATGGGGGACATTTTCTTATTGCAAGTTACCTTTTGGACTGAAGAACACCAGGGAAACTTTTCAAAGGGCCATGTCTTATGTGTTTCATGACATCAAGCACATTGTGCAGCCCTATCTCGATGATTTACCAACTGATTCATTACGAAGAGCTGACCATCTCACTCACTTACGAGCCATTTTCATGAGATGTAGGCATTATCGGATTAGGCTGAATCCGCACAAGTGTGTTTTCTGTATCGAAACTGGTCGGTTACTGGGATTTTTTGTATCGAAAGCCGACATTCGTGTCGACCCTTCGAAGGTCGAAGCCATCGTCAAGTTACCACCTCCTTCGACTCTTCACCTACTCCAGATTTTGCAAGGGAAAGAAAACTTTTTACGTCGTTTCATTCCTAACTACACCGAGATTACAAAAGGTTTTACCCGATTGTTGAAACAAAACACTCCATTATTTTGGGATGAGATAGCTGAAAAATCTTTTGATGGTCTAAAACATGCGTTGACCCATGCGCCATTATTGCATCCTCCCAACTACAACCAGGATTACTTCTTGTACCTTGCTGCTTCCCATTCCACTATTGGGATGGTTTTAGTTCAACAGGATGAATTCGAAAGTGAACATGTGATATATTATCTTAGTCGGACCCTAACTCCAACTGAGTTAAACTATTCACATGTGGAGAAACTGGCTTTAGCTACAGTCCAAGCTATTTAGCGCTTTCGTCACTACATTTTTTTACGCAAAACCACTATTATTTCTGACTGTAACCCTATGCAATACATTTTGACTAAAAAATTGCTAGGGGGCAAGTATTCCAAATGGATTGTCATCCTGCAGGAATTTGACTTGGAATTTGAGAAGGCCACATCAAAGAAGTCTTTGGTTTTTGCAGAATTAATGTGTGACTTCCCTCGTGCCGATACCGAACATGTGGCGGAAGAATCCATTGCAGATGAATCCTTGTTCCTTATCAGCACCGTTGATCCATGGTATGGAGATATCATCATCTATCTCAAAACCCAATCTTTTCGGCCCAATACATCATGATCTCAACACTGGAAAATACGATTCCAATCCCACCCTTACACTATTATTGGAGATACACTTTATCGTCGTGGGGTGGATTCTGTTTTTTGTCATTGCCTTACTCATGACGAGGCTGAGAAGGTTCTTAATGACTGCCACTCTGGAGCATGTGGCGATCATATGTCTGGGTATGCCACTGCCCAAAATATTTTGCCCGCTGGCTATTTTTGGCCGTCCTTATTCAAAGATTGTATTACTGTCGTCCAGAAATGCCACAATTGCCAAATTTTTGATCGTAAGATGTGCGCTCCTCCTACTCCTCTCCACCCTATTATTGCAGTTGGTCCATTTGCAAAATGGGGTATTGATTTTATTCCATGTAACCCTCACTCGGCCGGGGGGCATGTGTATATCATCCTTGCGGTAGATTATTTTACCAAGTGGGCCGAGGCGATGCCTACATTTTTGGTAGACGGCAAAACTGCTACGATTTTCGTTTTAAATCATATAATTGCTAGGTTTGGTGCTCCCCAAGTGATTATCACTGACCATGGGAGTCATTTTCGAAACATCATGATGACCGAACTTACAGATCAGCTTGGCCTGCGTCACGATAGTTCCACTCCATATT